>JAIOKQ010000603.1:0-16361 GCA_020654165.1 Oryctes rhinoceros
TTTGCAATTTTTCACTTGTCCGATTTTTAAATAAATGCTTAAATTTAAATTAATTATCCTTTTTTTTATCAAATGCTTCTTGCATCCAGGCTGGAGGAAGTCATTTCGAACATTTATTGTAGATTGAGCAACTCTACAGGTACTTTTTGATAATAAAATGTCGTCACTGTCGCAAATTTTGTTCACCCTGCATCTTCGAAACAAAGGAGTTTCTCAGAAATCATCATATGACAAAATATTCTTAGAATAGGTCAAAGAATAAGTCCTTGAATTTTTACCGCATGTTTACCTAACACCCTGTATAATTTGCAGTGTCGTCTTCTTTCTTATACACGGTCGCTTTTTTTTTTTAAATAGGTTCCTTTTCGTGCTGCTACAAGGATGCGTACCAAGTCCCATCTTCGTCTCCTTATACACTTCTTCGTTCCTTAAGCACCTACGTTTCGTATTTTGCAATTTTTCACTTGTCCGATTTTTAAATAAATGCTTAAATTTAAATTAATTATCCTTTTTTTTATCAAATGCTTCTTGCATCCAGGCTGGAGGAAGTCATTTCGAACATTTATTGTAGATTGAGCAACTCTACAGGTACTTTTTGATAATAAAATGTCGTCACTGTCGCAAATTTTGTTCACCCTGCATCTTCGAAACAAAGGAGTTTCTCAGAAATCATCATATGACAAAATATTCTTAGAATAGGTCAAAGAATAAGTCCTTGAATTTTTACCGCATGTTTACCTAACACCCTGTATAATTTGCAGTGTCGTCTTCTTTCTTATACACGGTCGCTTTTATTTTTTTTAAATAGGTTCCTTTTCGTGCTGCTACAAGGATGCGTACCAAGTCCCATCTTCGTCTCCTTATACACTTCTTCGTTCCTTAAGCACCTACGTTTCGTATTTTGCAATTTTTCACTTGTCCGATTTTTAATTAAATGCTTAAATTTAAATTAATTATCCTTTTTTTTATCAAATGCTTCTTGCATCCAGGCTGGAGGAAGTCATTTCGAACATTTATTGTAGATTGAGCAACTCTACAGGTACTTTTTGATAATAAAATGTCGTCACTGTCGCAAATTTTGTTCACCCTGCATCTTCGAAACAAAGGAGTTTCTCAGAAATCATCATATGACAAAATATTCTTAGAATAGGTCAAAGAATAAGTCCTTGAATTTTTACCGCATGTTTACCTAACACCCTGTATAATTTGCAGTGTCGTCTTCTTTCTTATACACGGTCGCTTTTTTTTTTTTAAATAGGTTCCTTTTCGTGCTGCTACAAGGATGCGTACCAAGTCCCATCTTCGTCTCCTTATACACTTCTTCGTTCCTTAAGCACCTACGTTTCGTATTTTGCAATTTTTCACTTGTCCGATTTTTAAATAAATGCTTAAATTTAAATTAATTATCCTTTTTTTTATCAAATGCTTCTTGCATCCAGGCTGGAGGAAGTCATTTCGAACATTTATTGTAGATTGAGCAACTCTACAGGTACTTTTTGATAATAAAATGTCGTCACTGTCGCAAATTTTGTTCACCCTGCATCTTCGAAACAAAGGAGTTTCTCAGAAATCATCATATGACAAAATATTCTTAGAATAGGTCAAAGAATAAGTCCTTGAATTTTTACCGCATGTTTACCTAACACCCTGTATAATTTGCAGTGTCGTCTTCTTTCTTATACACGGTCGCTTTTATTTTTTTAAATAGGTTCCTTTTCGTGCTGCTACAAGGATGCGTACCAAGTCCCATCTTCGTCTCCTTATACACTTCTTCGTTCCTTAAGCACCTACGTTTCGTATTTTGCAATTTTTCACTTGTCCGATTTTTAATTAAATGCTTAAATTTAAATTAATTATCCTTTTTTTTATCAAATGCTTCTTGCATCCAGGCTGGAGGAAGTCATTTCGAACATTTATTGTAGATTGAGCAACTCTACAGGTACTTTTTGATAATAAAATGTCGTCACTGTCGCAAATTTTGTTCACCCTGCATCTTCGAAACAAAGGAGTTTCTCAGAAATCATCATATGACAAAATATTCTTAGAATAGGTCAAAGAATAAGTCCTTGAATTTTTACCGCATGTTTACCTAACACCCTGTATAATTTGCAGTGTCGTCTTCTTTCTTATACACGGTCGCTTTTATTTTTTTAAATAGGTTCCTTTTCGTGCTGCTACAAGGATGCGTACCAAGTCCCATCTTCGTCTCCTTATACACTTCTTCGTTCCTTAAGCACCTACGTTTCGTATTTTGCAATTTTTCACTTGTCCGATTTTTAATTAAATGCTTAAATTTAAATTAATTATCCTTTTTTTTATCAAATGCTTCTTGCATCCAGGCTGGAGGAAGTCATTTCGAACATTTATTGTAGATTGAGCAACTCTACAGGTACTTTTTGATAATAAAATGTCGTCACTGTCGCAAATTTTGTTCACCCTGCATCTTCGAAACAAAGGAGTTTCTCAGAAATCATCATATGACAAAATATTCTTAGAATAGGTCAAAGAATAAGTCCTTGAATTTTTACCGCATGTTTACCTAACACCCTGTATAATTTGCAGTGTCGTCTTCTTTCTTATACACGGTCGCTTTTATTTTTTTTAAATAGGTTCCTTTTCGTGCTGCTACAAGGATGCGTACCAAGTCCCATCTTCGTCTCCTTATACACTTCTTCGTTCCTTAAGCACCTACGTTTCGTATTTTGCAATTTTTCACTTGTCCGATTTTTAATTAAATGCTTAAATTTAAATTAATTATCCTTTTTTTTATCAAATGCTTCTTGCATCCAGGCTGGAGGAAGTCATTTCGAACATTTATTGTAGATTGAGCAACTCTACAGGTACTTTTTGATAATAAAATGTCGTCACTGTCGCAAATTTTGTTCACCCTGCATCTTCGAAACAAAGGAGTTTCTCAGAAATCATCATATGACAAAATATTCTTAGAATAGGTCAAAGAATAAGTCCTTGAATTTTTACCGCATGTTTACCTAACACCCTGTATAATTTGCAGTGTCGTCTTCTTTCTTATACACGGTCGCTTTTTTTTTTTAAATAGGTTCCTTTTCGTGCTGCTACAAGGATGCGTACCAAGTCCCATCTTCGTCTCCTTATACACTTCTTCGTTCCTTAAGCACCTACGTTTCGTATTTTGCAATTTTTCACTTGTCCGATTTTTAAATAAATGCTTAAATTTAAATTAATTATCCTTTTTTTTATCAAATGCTTCTTGCATCCAGGCTGGAGGAAGTCATTTCGAACATTTATTGTAGATTGAGCAACTCTACAGGTACTTTTTGATAATAAAAAGTCGTCACTGTCGCAAATTTTGTTCACCCTGCATCTTCGAAACAAAGGAGTTTCTCAGAAATCATCATATGACAAAATATTCTTAGAATAGGTCAAAGAATAAGTCCTTGAATTTTTACCGCATGTTTACCTAACACCCTGTATAATTTGCAGTGTCGTCTTCTTTCTTATACACGGTCGCTTTTATTTTTTTTAAATAGGTTCCTTTTCGTGCTGCTACAAGGATGCGTACCAAGTCCCATCTTCGTCTCCTTATACACTTCTTCGTTCCTTAAGCACCTACGTTTCGTATTTTGCAATTTTTCACTTGTCCGATTTTTAATTAAATGCTTAAATTTAAATTAATTATCCTTTTTTTTATCAAATGCTTCTTGCATCCAGGCTGGAGGAAGTCATTTCGAACATTTATTGTAGATTGAGCAACTCTACAGGTACTTTTTGATAATAAAATGTCGTCACTGTCGCAAATTTTGTTCACCCTGCATCTTCGAAACAAAGGAGTTTCTCAGAAATCATCATATGACAAAATATTCTTAGAATAGGTCAAAGAATAAGTCCTTGAATTTTTACCGCATGTTTACCTAACACCCTGTATAATTTGCAGTGTCGTCTTCTTTCTTATACACGGTCGCTTTTTTTTTTTAAATAGGTTCCTTTTCGTGCTGCTACAAGGATGCGTACCAAGTCCCATCTTCGTCTCCTTATACACTTCTTCGTTCCTTAAGCACCTACGTTTCGTATTTTGCAATTTTTCACTTGTCCGATTTTTAAATAAATGCTTAAATTTAAATTAATTATCCTTTTTTTTATCAAATGCTTCTTGCATCCAGGCTGGAGGAAGTCATTTCGAACATTTATTGTAGATTGAGCAACTCTACAGGTACTTTTTGATAATAAAAAGTCGTCACTGTCGCAAATTTTGTTCACCCTGCATCTTCGAAACAAAGGAGTTTCTCAGAAATCATCATATGACAAAATATTCTTAGAATAGGTCAAAGAATAACTCCTTGAATTTTTACCGCATGTTTACCTAACACCCTGTATAATTTGCAGTATCGTCTTCTTTTTTATACACGACCGCCTTTTTTTTTTCTAAATAGATTTGAGATATTTCTAAATAAATTTCTTTGCGTGCTGCCACAAGGATGGATACTAAGTCCCATCTTCGTCTCCTTATAATCCCTCGTTCCTTAAGCACCTACGTTTCGTATTCTGCAATTTTTCACTTCTCTGATTTATTTATTTTTTTTTTTTGTAAGCGGAAGCTCGTCGAAATACGAAACAATGCTTAAATAAACGATCAAACTACTACCGCCCGTATATTATTTCTTAGTAACTTGTAATACAAAATTGAATCTAACGTCTGTGGGACCATTAATTACAGTTTAAAGTTGTTTAAAGCTGCGAGGCTTCCCGCGCTAGTAGCGAGTCGATCGTAAAATTGCGGGGAATTCTGCGTGCGATCGGATATCCGCTTAGCATTATAACGTCGAGAAAAGTATTATGCGAAGCTAACGTTGTTCGCTTCACATTAACTTTATATATCAAAGTTCTGTTATTTATTTGCCGTAATACGGGAAATATTTTCCGTCGCGGAGGCGGCGAAACTTCGTAATCCTTCGAAAGTTTTTGATTGGTTTGTCAATTCGTTCCAGCCGGGAACTTTACCTCCGAGCAACGTGTATAAGTGACGACAATCCAGTTATATCGGTTATGTGTAATTGGCTCGAGTCATACGGAAAAAAAGGCGGGAGGAAGAAAGTCGGAGCGTTGAGCAACGATGGAGACCGAGCAAATGCTTAATACCAAGTTGCGGAGGAAATTGGAAGCATGCAAACTTATTACGCGAAGGTAATGTTTTCAATCGTCTACTTTCGCGAGTTTAGGACGAGTTGTCACGAGAGGAAAAACTGTTTTTTGCTTTATCGTTGCGTGTGTGCTTGATACGTAGGTGGAAAGCGGAAGATAGTGCCTTTCCCGTCCAACTTGGAGGAAAGTAGATGATAAATATTGAGGCACAAAGTGCTGGATAAGAAAATCAAGGAACCCATTACATTGAGCAAAGACTTTCCTTCATCGTTAAAGCTAGACTTGTACTGGTTCATAAAAAAGGAGGTCGGACTTTGATTGTTTCCAGTAAATTGTTTGAGAGGAAAATCTCTGATAGACTTTCCCGAAGAAGTCTGCTGTCTTGGACGCGGAACAGCAAGTGTACGGATGCTACTACAGCAATTGCTGACTTTACACGGAGCATCTATGACGAAGAACATGAGGTTGTAGGTTTCTTTCGATTTAAGTTGTGTACTCGATTAAAACTAAACGCGTCCCTGACCGTGTTATGTCTGTGGCTGCTATAGTTGCTTTAATCGAAGATGGACGATCTCGAGCATACGTTGCTAATTTGATGAACATCAATCAGTCAAGTGTTTCTAGGGCCGTAGCCAGATATAGGGAAACAGGCAATTACAGTAGAAGACCTGTACCAGGTCGTCCAAGATGTTCTACTCGCCAAGATGACCGCTATTTACTACTACAAGCATTACGTCGAAGACATGTAACTGCGAGACAATTGCAGAACGACTTGGCTAGAGTCAGAAATACTCGCGTGAGTACTCAAACTATTCGGAATAGGTTACGACAGAGTGGATTAAGAGCTAGAGTAGCTGTAACAGCCCCTCGTCTTGCTAGGAACCACCGAGTGGCTCGCTTAAGGTTTGCCAGAGAACATGTAAATTGGAACATTAATGACTGGGCCAATATACTCTTCACAGATGAGTCAAGATTTGGTCTTTACACCTCAGATAGGCGTATCTCAGTGTACAGACGAGACGGTGAGCGCTATTCGCAGTGTAATATCAGACCTAGACCTAATTTCGCTGGTGGCTCTATTATGGTTTGGGGAGGCATCTGTTTAACAGGTCGTACAGAGTTAGTACCGGCAGACAGCGGTACACTGACTGCCCACAGGTATATAACGGACATTTTAGAAGAACATGTAGTACCATATGCGCCAATTATAGGAAACGAATTCATGTTAATGCACGATAATGCACGACCGCATGTTGCGATAATCGTCTAGGAACACTTTAACGATGTTGGTATTCCAGTTTTAGATTGGCCTGCGGTAAATCCGGACATGAACCCTATCGAGCACGTGTGGGACCTCCTTCACAGACGGGTACGAACCCAAAATGTTGCCCCAGCGGATCTGCGTGGACTATAAAATGCTCTCCGTGACGAGTGGGGGAATTTGGATCAGGCTTATATACGGAGGTTAATCGAATCTCTGCCAAACCGTATGCGAGCGGTCATAAGAGCCGGAGGTGGCAATACTCAGTATTAAAAGCTACTGTTATGACATTTTTCTTTCCAAAATTATAATTTCTTGTTTTAATAAAAATCTCAAGTATGAGTCCTTGTTTTTATTTGGCCTGTATTTTATTTAAACAATCATAGAAATTATATCTTAGAGCGCATTAAAGTATATTTACAACTTTATGCTACAAACAAAGATTATGCGATACTTTTATGATTCAAAACTAAATTATGCGATACTTTTTTGGCGGAGTGTATAAAGGCATTTTCTCTGTAACCAGAGCTAAGCCAATGTTGTCGCTTTTCGAATCATTTTTACTTTATATATGCTGTTCAATTTCATGAGTTACTAGCTTTGGGTAAAAACCATGTTGGTCAGTGTTATTAATTCTTGGAAATTTTCTCCTGTTTGTTTAATCTCCCGTATTGTCTTTTCCATCACGCAGCACTTCTGTCCTATTTTCCAGTAATTTTTGTCGTTTTCAACGCTAGTTGATTAATATATCTAACACAATGGTAACATGTTTATTGTAAAACCTATCTCTGTATATGCCACTTCCATTTTGTAGATTAATGCAGTGCCCGATAGCTATGCAGCCTTCCACGCTGCAAAGCTTATTCGAAATCCCCGTGCGGAACAATGGTTTTATAAAGAAGATAGTGCATACGTTGGAATAAAGCTGTCCTTTGCTGGCATCTTTTTTTTTTTGTTATAAATGAAGAGTCGCAATTAATTTGTTCATTGTTAGATCGCGGGAATTAAAGCAGGTTTTTAACTATAGGGGAAAAATTTATCGTGTTCGAGCCGCATAAAATTTTTGAATGTGCAGTCCCTGTTTTGCACGTTTCACTTCTATTGTTCTTTAATCCTTTCATAGAGTAATATAATATACACTACCGTCGGTAGGGTTGAAATTATTGCGCAAGACGGAATGGATGTTTTGTTTAGGAAAGGCCCGCTAATAACAAGTATTCCAAAATATGATAAAAAAATGTAACGAAGAATCATGTTTTCTTTGAATTATTTTTTGTTGGTTACAACTACATTCTATTCTATACATACATCAATGTACCGATGAAGTGCGTCATCAGTTTCTACAGGGTGTTAAGTAAACATGCGGAAAACATTCAAAGGTTTATTCTTCGGCTTATTCTAAGAATATTTTGTCCTATGGTGATTTCTGAAAAACCCCTTTGTTTCGAGGATACGGGGTGAACAAAATTTGCGACAATCGTATTCGATATTTATTGAAATCATTAATGTAAATAAAAGTATGCCGTAACTCAATGAGTTTATCAAGTACAAACAATTGTTGACGATAACTTGGAACGGCTGTTTTATCTACTAACGTACAAGTGGATTTCATTTGAGCACGTCTCGTCAGTGATCATCAACTGAATCGGTCGCAGTTGTTTACATTGAGTGATGTTTGGCTGTTTGACGTGTCTTTAATAGTTAGCGAAGTTCTCTATCATGTATACGAAGACCAAGATGACTGACATGCATTTTATATATGGACTTGCTGATGGCAATTCATTACAAGCTAGACGATTGTACATTGAACGGTTTCCTGGCCGTAATATCCCCGACCGAAAAATCTTCGAAAATATCCATCGACGTCTTCGTGAAACCGGCACATTGAAACGAAATGGAGGGCCAGGAAGATTAATGACAGTAAGCACGGTACAACTGGAACAGAATGTGCTGGATGTTATACAAGAAAATCCAAGTACTTCTGCGCGACAAATTGTCAATACTTTGAACGTAAGTCATTGGATAGTTTGGAAAATTCTTAAGGGCAATTTATTGTATTCATACCACATTCGATGTGTTCAGGCATTACTACCTGCTGATTATCGTTCACGTATTGCGTTATATCAATGGCTTTTGTAAACATTAATTCTAATCCCTCAATTCTTGACACAGATTCTTTCCACCGACGAGGCCAGTTTCTCAAGAAGTGCAATAAGGAATTTTCATAATAACCACGTGTGGGCAGATGAAAATCCGCATGAGGTATGTAAAGATCAATTTCAACATCAGTTCTCCTTGAATGTTTGGGTTGAAATTGTGGGTAATTATCTAAGTCGACGTCTACTGGTGAGATATATCGCAACTTTTTTGGAAGAAACACTGTTTTGGAGGATGTACCATTGGCGACAAGAATTCCAATGTGGTTTATACACGATGGTGCACCACCACATTTCAGCTTAGCTGCTCGTGATTTTTTAACAGCAATATACGGGGATCGCTGGATTGGTCGAGGTGGGCCACACGAATGGCCTGCCCGATCCCCAGGCTTAAACCACCTGGATTATTTCTTAAATGGCTATCTGAAGTCATTAGTTTACGCTACTCCAGTGGAGAATTTAGACGAATTGCGAAATGGGATAATTGCTGGATGGGAACTCAATTAGAAACAACCCGGGTGTGTTTGAAAATGTTCGGCACTCAACGACGAGCAGATTAAATGCTTGTATCCAGGCTGCAGGAAGTAATTTTGAACATTTATTGTAGATTGAGTAACTTTACATGTACTTTTAGATAATAAAATGTTGTTACTTTCGCAAATTTTGTTCACCCCGTATCTTCGAAACAAAGGGGTTTTTTAGCGATCATCATAGGACAAAATATTCTTAGAATAGACCAAGGAATAACCCCTCGAATTTTTGCCGTATGCTTACCTAACACCCTGTATAATTTGCAGTATCGTCTCTCGATTTGCCTCAACAAATTAATCCCTGCATTACAGTAAGTCGCAAACGGAATAATGCTTTCGACTTCTTCTTATTCTTAAGGAAACATCCATATAAAATTCGTGATGTGTAAGAACTCAGAAGTCCATTGATCACGTAGTGAGGACGTAATATTGCGATTTGAATATCACATGGTGCGGTGATAATATTTGCTAAGTGCTCGTGGTTTGCTCGTGGTGATAACCACGAGCCAAATCCTTGTCCTCAGACGAAGCTTGCTTCCTCCTTGATGGTCTTTTATCAACAAACAAACCATACGCGTAGGATCTGAAGAACTGGCTTTATAGATTCCATTCGATCCTAAGATAAATCTGAAATTTGTTCCGTTTTCAAGGAAGATCAAGCTATTGTCGAAGGAACCGTAATTGCTTTCAAGCGTGGTACCTAGTTCTTTACAATATAAGATCACTTCGCTGTTAGAAGTCCGTTGTATATTGGCATATTTTGTATGAGGCTCGCAGTTCGCTAGAAAACTCAAAGTAACTGTGGCTAGTGGGTAGGATGGTTTTCGTTATTTGGAATAGAGTTCCCCGTTTTCGAAAAATAAACAGAATATGTCCCGTTTTTAAGAAGCGACCGTAATCACCTTGCAGATCACTAACTGTTCTTTCCGCTCGCGTCCAAGTCTCGGAAGTACCTTTGTATGGAAAATTACACAGCAGAAGGTCCTAACCTTAACCATCTTAATCGACCTTAATAACCGTAACCATCTTAATCGACGATAAATTACCGGATCAACAAATTGGTGCATCCTACATATTTCAGTCTTAGTAGATCATGCGATATTGATCTTCGTTTAGTTTGGTCCCTTAGTTTATGGAATCAGGCTTTTCTCTACGTTTTTTTCAAACATTTCGTTGACGCGAGCGTCCTATCTTCACGAGAGTTTGATTCAAACTTGAGTATGTACCTGTTGTCTCACAGCCATTTTACCTCAGTTAGTGACTATTATTGGAACGCATCTAGTTTCTGAAATATGTACGTTGCAAGCAGGATAGTAGCGATTACCGTAGTCCATTCGAACGAAATAGATCACGATGGCTAGCCGTACGAAGAGATGTGCTTAGTGGAAAGTTTTGGATCAAGTTAGTAACTGATAAGATCGATTTACCAGCGCTGTAGTGCACGATAATTACACGCTTTTGGAATATCAGTTGTCTGTAAAGCGCCGCAAATGCATCGAACACTTTCTTATCTGAGATGATAGCGTTATCTTACATTTGTTTAATTTCAACATTCTTTAATTTACCTGCTTTCTTTTATCCCTCTGTACGTTCATGGAATTGTTAATGTTCTGTTGGTAATTTATTAAAATTACCTTTTTCTTATTTTTTCGCCCATCTTTCGTATCTATTCCAAGATGTCTTCTACAAAGAGCTCAACGTAAGTATACCACGTTTCCACGATATTTGTCGATCAATTTGCGGTAACTAAAATACAAACGAAAATATCTCACTTCAGTAGGTGAGATCACACTTTTGAGCGATCCTGTATATGCAGATGTATATTCATGCATGTACGAATATGTATTTCGCATTGTTTCTGCGGTAGTTATCTATTTTCCAACATCCGCCTAGGCGCGCGTGAATACGTGAATACATAGCGCGTTCGGTTGTTTTGTTTATCGCTGGTAAAAATGAACTGAAAGTAGTAAATTTACGGCTTCTTCTGGGTGCTGTAGACGGACGTTATTTACATACATCATGAAGTTGGAAGAACCGATTATTTTAACGAAGTGAGGAGTGCTGGTCGTGTTTAAAGCAACTAACTTCAAAATAAGCCTTCTAGCACGTTATCGAATTGTAGTTATGCACTTTCCAGTGTACTGTACATTTCTATTTCATTAGAGCCACCTTCCACAATTTCGTTGCAAATTCCACCATGAGTGCATGTTTTTTAAAGGTATAAATGTAGAAATGCAAATAAATAAAGTTTACAATGCTTTATTCCAAAAAAGGAACAATATGAATGATGTTACAGTTAATAATAATGAATATAAGACACACAAAAGTATGATTCATTACTGAGAATGGCGCCCACAAAAATGGGACGAAAGAAATGCGAATTTTATGAAACTAATATTTATAGCGAAATAATTTAAACTGCTTAGAGCAACAAATTTAGAACGAATATGAATATAAAAATAAACAAAGGAAAACACATGTCACTTAGCGGAATGATGGGTGCGGTTCATTGGCGGGAAATGGGCAGCGTCTTCTTGCCTTCCTGGCGGCAATGAAGCTCCTGGCTCGCGGGTTCCCTTTTGACGGTGACCAGCTTTTATTCTATGCACTTATATACACTTCGTGTTAAAAGAAATTAACCACCCCGAAGGAGGAGACGCAGAACTTCGGAATTACCTAGAAATAGTTAGTGCATAGAGACAAACAAATGATTAAATTTCGAAAAACAAACGATAATATTTATTAACAATATCGCTAATAACGTGTTACATCTCCGCGTACTCTTATGCATTCAGTAACCCTGCGTAGCACGCTGGAAATCAGATGGTCGATTGCTTCTTAGGGCAGATCATTCTAGGCTACCTTGTAGTTGTTGACGTAATTCCTCTGAAGTGTTGGGAGAATGGTGTAATCGACGCAATTTTCTGTCCATCATACCCCAGACATGTTCAGTAGGGTTTAAGTCCGGGGATCTTGCCGGCTAAGGCAATTGCAGGACATGGTTTTGTGCTAGGAACTCTAACGTTACGTGAGCAATGTGGGGCCGCGCATTATCGCGTTGGAAGACGAGGTCGGCCCATGCGTCTGTCAATTTCTCGAAAACTTAAACCAACCTGGTGCATCCAGATAATTCGTCCTCTTTCAAAGGGCTTAAGATGGCGAAAATTTGCTCGTCTTCGTGGCATTTTCGAGGCACTAACTTTACTAATGCAATAACAACAATCACAAACAAACGGCGAACTACTCCGAAAAATACCATTCAACAACATGCGATTTTAGGTCATAACAGACAAATAACTTCTATCGGCAGTGGGAGATGGCCGTAAAAGTTTAATCCTTTGTTTGTATCCTTGTACTAACTCATTCTACGCAATTTCAAAGTTCTGCGTCTACTCCTTCGGAGTGGTTAATTTCTGTTGAAACGCAGAATACTTTACCTAAACCACTATGGTTGACGTCCTTGCTACGTTAGGCCTCTGACGTATGTACCTTTGCTGCAGTGCGACGTTATATATTCTATACTTTATCAACACTTGAGATTGGTTTCTCGCACTTTTTTCCTAAAAAATCCATTCCGTTCATAACCCAAGTTGAGAGGAGGTCTCTTGGGGTATTCCATTGTATGCGTATTGCGAGGAACTCCTTTGGTTTTGGTAGTCTTAGTCTTTAGTAGTCTTAGGGTCAGTATCAGGTCAGCATAGTGTCAGTAGTTTGTAAATATTTTTCTTCTAATTTTGTAATTCACTTTATTTTCCATATTTATTGTGGAAACAATGAAAGGTATTTAATGTTGAAATTCATGGATGTAGGATTAGCGATGTATTGAATATTAAGATACAAAGGCAAATACAAAGTAAACTATAAAACAGAAAAAGAACACGATTCCTTTCGTCTTCTATCATTCTTCTTGCACTTTACGTCTCTTACTTTATCTCTTTTACTATATTATCTTACACCTTTAGTCTTACATCTTATCTTAGGTCTTACACATTATTTCCACCATTACTCCCTCTTCCTCTTGCTATATTGCTCAATCCCAAATGGATTAATTCTTTTTTTTATGGATTTTTGGATTTTGTACCCGGTTTCTTTTAATAATAATAATCTATTTAATAATAAGTATTTATTAACATTTAAATGATTACGAAATATGGAATTTGTGATGAGCGTTAAAGAGTCCACATCGCCTATAAGTTATACCCTTCGACGCTAATCAGAAAGAAAAGTAATATTAACAAAGAAAGAACTGCTACAATAAGTGATATCATTAGTTATCTTTCCATTAACTGAAATTACTTGAGGGAAGCAGTCAACATTCAAAGAAGTTTAAAAGCGAACTTTGGTCTACCTACTTCTGGAAACTTACAAGTTAAGTAATGGATTAAAGCAGAGGTACACTATTTTGCCTGAATAATGACTTCAGACTATTTTTGTTCTTGTTTTTACTTAAGTTAGTTTTAAAATTTAATGGAATTCATTGAAATTTTCTTAAATTTAATATAACTTATAACATATTGAAACATCCTGGGAAATATACAACTATACGAATAGAATTTGTTGTTTATTCAGCATTCCTGGTCTATTCAGCCTTTATCGTTTTATTAAGCTTTCGTAGTATACAGAATCATCCAAATGTACATATTTATTTGTAGCCTGATGTCTGTACCATATATTATGTGCAATCCTTGCATTTTCATAATTTCATGCTACTAACCCACGTTATTTATTTAACAAATTACGCATCGCCTAGGTTGGTATTAACAATCCAGCCAATCATCATTGTTTTTGGCTATTAATGAACTTTTGAGGGCGTTACAACGCGGACATCATCTCATCATATTGATTATCGAACAATTTAATATTAAAACAATCCGTATCTAGAGCTCAAGTCTTCCGACCTTGTTCAACACAACTTAAGGAAATGAAGAAAGAAAATTATTTCGTCGCTGATATATATTTCACTCCTTTCACGCTACGTCTGAAATTTAGGTGGGACGGCCAAGAAGTCGTATACTAATGCACCACGTCACAATGATGGGGATAGCGGAAAGAAAAGCCGCAAAACATTAACATGATATGAGACATTACGACCGTACTTCATGTGTTTTTTGGTATCGGGCTGTTTTTGCGCAAGAACGTATTTGATTTTATGCAGCGGAATCCTTCAAGGGAAAGAAAGGCCGATACGTCAAATTTAATATCGGAGATTTATTATCGAAACATGTTATACAATCTGGGAAAGTAATGGAACTGTATATTGATGAAACATTTGTCACGGACTGCGACCACAAGAAAAAAGAAAAACGAAACAGCACACAGAAGATCGGTTCGATGAGCAGAAATAAAGAAATACCAGCGTCGAGTGCGTACACCGGATTTCTTTGTATATTGATGGATGCGAGAGTAACAGCTATGAGCTTTATTAATTTCCATTTATTAGAAGTACGTAACGTCTGGGATTTTATCTTGCATTCATGAGACATTGAATTAAAATTTAAATTTTGTAAAAAACAAGAAGTTTAGTTTGTCCATTTTTTTGAATTAAAGGCCTGTTTCATATAATTACAATGTTTACGGAAGGATTCTTTAGGAACATTAATAGAAATATATAATGCTAAGATAGATTTTTGAAAAAAGATACTTTTTTGGCGGAGTGTATATTGCCCACTAAACATTTTACATTTACCCCGACGTAAGATAAACCGGGATTATTCTAAATAAAGCTATTCGCTAATATTGATCATAGCGGTTCTTTTGCTGTACGGCCCCTTCAACATTACTAAATACGCGGAATACACGTTCCTGTTGCTATTATACGTGCACACACGGTGGCCGTGAACAACATACCGAATAAGCTTCCGTACGTGAGACGCGGGATGCGGGAGCCCAATCGTTAGTCACGCCTATGGTTTCATTCCGAATTTGTCCTCTTCACTCATTAATTCCCATCAGTCGATAAAAATTATTTATATTCGAATCTTGCCCTCGTAAAAAAACATTACACTACCTCCGCTATATATTGGAGCGAAAGTCCAGAACCAGAAACTTACGGACGCCAACCGAATTTTAATTCGTAATCGTTTCACTGGTTTAACTAGTGACCCGTGCTGAATTTATGTTAAAGATTATGGTACCTCACATTTACATTTCAAATACACAGGTAGAAAATGTACGCATATCCACGTATAACATGTACGTTATTAATTAACGAAACTGCGTTATGTATATACATATACGGTTACGAATACGGTTTTGCATTAATTAAACAGGCGCTCGACGATTTAATGCGCACGAAACTCGTTTCGGCAGAAAGCGCAAAGCTTAAAATGAGTCTAATTCGCCTACCGCCGCCGCGAGAACCGTACGATTTCAAAGTAAATAAACGGAACGGAGAATTTCACACTCGCATATGCGCATACGACATGTAATCTCTGGCAGTAGCCACGGCATCTCGCGTTGTTTAATAGAAAAACAACGAATAAGAGACGCTGGAATACACGTGCGATACGGTCGCGGGCAAGGTAGCGCTAAGCGATTGTGAAACTCCTGCCGGAGATAAGAGCGAGAGCAAAGAAAGATATGGTAGATGATTGAATACGTATTTCCGTTTGGGTGCATTTAGATCATAGATTCCTAACGGCGGCGATACCGTCTCCCCAATGGGCGCTGAAGCCTACCATGGGGCTACAAGCAAATGGAAAAGAAGGGGGGCGTTGGCGCAGCCAACAGATCGCAAGCTTACGAATGCTAGAGACCGCACTTAGTTGATATTTTTTTTTTCATCTTCTCGCACGTGAACAAGAACAAGAAGACCTTGAAATACGTGCGTTCGCATATGCGCATTTCCGAATTCTAGTGACAAGTTATAGCAAGCCGATAGGCAGATGCAATCAAATATGTCTCGGCGACAATACGGGAGCTTGAAATGATTTCTTTACGGAGCAAGGGCGCGGACATCGCGTGATTTTGTTCGCACCTGTTATGTATTTGCTTCGTTAAGAGCACGTGCAATAGTCGTTGCAAGCTTGCGCAAAAGAGAAAAAGAGAAGCACTCTCTCCCGCGCAGAACATGGCGCAAGTGAAGCGTTCGTCTATCTTTGTAACTAAGTTGCGTTTCATTTAATTGTACTTCGTCATTAACATTATAATAAATAAGTAGTAAATGAGAGAGTAAAAATTATTATCCGTTATATCCATGTACGCGCACAAAATTAAATCAAATGTAACAGGGATAGCTCTAGGAATGCCACAAGGAATTGATTTTGCTGGCAGTCAATGAGACAACAGAAGCTGTTC
>JAIOKQ010000604.1:0-14560 GCA_020654165.1 Oryctes rhinoceros
TCTGCAATTTTTCACTTCTCTGATTTATTTATTTATTTTTTTGTAAGCGGAAGCTCGTCGAAATACGAAACATTGCTTAAATAAACGATCAAACTACTACCGCCCGTATATTATTTCTTAGTAGCTTGTAATACAAAATTGAATCTAACGTCTGTCGGACCATTAATTACAGTTTAAAGTTGTTTAAAGCTGCGAGGCTTCCCGCGCTAGTAGCGAGTCGATCGTAAAATTGCGGGGAATTCTGCGTGCGATCGGATATCCGCTTAGCATTATAACGTCGAGAAAGTATTATGCGAAGCTAACGTTGTTCGCTTCACATTAACTTTATATATCAAAGTTCTGTTATTTATTTGCCGTAATACGGGAAATATTTTCCGTCGCGGAGGCGGCGAAACTTCGTAATCCTTCGAAAGTTTTTGACTGGTTTGTCAATTCGTTCCAGCCGGGAACTTTACCTCCGAGCAACGTGTATAAGTGACGACAATCCAGTTATATCGGTTATGTGTAATTGGCTCGAGTCATACGGAAAAAAAAGGCGGGAGGAAGAAAGTCGGAGCACTGAGCAACGATGGAGACCGAGCAAATGCTTAATACCAAGTTGCGGAGGAAATTGGAAGCATGCAAACTTATTACGCGAAGGTAATGTTTTCAATCGTCTACTTTCGCGAGTTTAGGATGAGTTGCAACGAGAGGAAAAACTGTTTTTTGCTTTATCGTCGCGTGTGTGCTTGATACGTAGGTGGAAAGCGGAAGATAGTGCCTTTCCCGTCCAACTTGGAGGAAAGTAGATGATAAATATTGAGGCACAAAGTGCTGGATAAGAAAATCAAGGAACCCATTACATTGAGCAAAGACTTTCCTTCATCGTTAAAGCTAGACTTGTACTGGTTCATAAAAAAGGAGATCGGACTTTGATTGTTTCCAGTAAATTGTTTGAGAGGAAAATCTCTGATAGACTTTCCCGAAGAAGTCTGCTGTCTTGGACGGGGAACAGCAAGTGTACGGATGCTACTACAGCAATTGCTGACTTTATACGGAGCATCTATGACGAAGAACATGAGGTTGTAGGTTTCTTCCGATTTAAGTTGTGTACTCGATTAAAACTAAACGCGTCCCTGACCGTGTTATGTCTGTGGCTGCTATAGTTGCTTTAATCGAAGATGGACGGTCTCGAGCATACGTTGCTAATTTGATGAACATCAATCAGTCAAGTGTTTCTAGAGCCGTAGCCAGATATAGGGAAACAGGCAATTACAGTAGAAGACCTGTACCAGGTCGTCCAAGATGTTCTACTCGCCAAGATGACCGCTATTTACTATTACAAGCATTACGTCGAAGACATGTAACTGCGAGACAATTGCAGAACGACTTGGCTAGAGTCAGAAATACTCGCGTGAGTACTCAAACTATTCGGAAAAGGTTACGACAGAGTGGATTAAGAGCTGGAGTAGCTGTAACAGCCCCTCGTCCCACTAGAAACCACCGAGTGGCTCGCTTAAGGTTTGCCAGAGAACATGTAAATTGGAACATGAATGACTGGGCCAATATACTCTTCACAGATGATTCAAGATTTGGTCTTTACACCTCAGATAGGCGAATCTCAGTGTACAGACGAGACGGTGAGCGCTATTCGCGGTGTAATATCAGACCTAGACCTAATTTCGCTGGTGGCTCTATTATGGTTTGGGGAGGCATCTGTTTAACAGGTCGGACAGAGTTAGTACCAGTAGACAGAGGTACACTGACTGCCCACAGGTATATAACGGACATTTTAGAAGAACATGTAGTACCGTATGCGCCAATTATAGGAAACGAATTCATGTTAATGCACGATAATGCACGACCGCATGTTGCAATACCCTGACGATATTGGTATTCCAGTTTTAGATTAGCCTGCGGTAAGTCCGGACACGAACCCAAAATGTTGCCCCAGCGGACCTGCATGGACTAGAAAATTCTCTCCGTGACGAGCGGGAGAATTTGGATCAGGCTTATATACGGAGGTTAATCGAATCTCTGCCGAAGCGTATGCGAGCGGTCATAAGAGGCAGAGGTGGCAATACTCAGTATTAAAAGCTACTGTTATGACATTTTTCTTTCGAAAATTATAATTTCTTGTTTTAATAAAAATCTCAAGTATGAGTTCTTGTTTTTATTTGGCCTGTATTTTATTTAAACAATCATAGAAGTTATATCTTAGAGCGCATTAAAGTATATTTACAACTTTATGCTACAAACGAAGATTATGCGATACTTTTATGATTCAAAACTAAATTATGCGATACTTTTTTTGGCGGAGTGTATAAAGGCATTTTCTCTGTAACCAGAGCTAAGCCAATGTTGTCGCTTTTCGAATCATTTTTACTTTATATATGCTGTTCAATTTCATGAGTTACTAGCTTTGGGTAAAAACCATGTTGGTCAGTGTTATTAATTCTTGGAAATTTTCTCCTGTTTGTTTAATCTCCCGTATTGTCTTTTCCATCACGCAGCACTTCTGTCCTATTTTCCAGTAATTTTTGTCGTTTTCAACGCTAGTTGATTAATATATCTAACACAATGGTAACATGTTTATTGTAAAACCTATCTCTGTATATGCCACTTCCATTTTGTAGATTAATGCAGTGCCCGATAGCTATGCAGCCTTCCACGCTGCAAAGCTTATTCGAAATCCCCGTGCGGAACAATGGTTTTATAAAGAAGATAGTGCATACGTTGGAATAAAGCTGTCCTTTGCTGGCATCTTTTTTTTTGTTATAAATGAAGAGTCGCAATTAATTTGTTCATTGTTAGATCGCGGGAATTAAAGCAGGTTTTTAACTATAGGGGAAAAATTTATCGTGTTCGAGCCGCATAAAATTTTTGAATGTGCAGTCCCTGTTTTGCACGTTTCACTTCTATTGTTCTTTAATCCTTTCATAGAGTAATATAATATACACTACCGTCGGTAGGGTTGAAATTATTGCGCAAGACGGAATGGATGTTTTGTTTAGGAAAGGCCCGCTAATAACAAGTATTCCAAAATATGATAAAAAAATGTAACGAAGAATCATGTTTTCTTTGAATTATTTTTTGTTGGTTACAACTACATTCTATTCTATACATACATCAATGTACCGATGAAGTGCGTCATCAGTTTCTACAGGGTGTTAAGTAAACATGCGGAAAACATTCAAAGGTTTATTCTTCGGCTTATTCTAAGAATATTTTGTCCTATGGTGATTTCTGAAAAACCCCTTTGTTTCGAGGATACGGGGTGAACAAAATTTGCGACAATCGTATTCGATATTTATTGAAATCATTAATGTAAATAAAAGTATGCCGTAACTCAATGAGTTTATCAAGTACAAACAATTGTTGACGATAACTTGGAACGGCTGTTTTATCTACTAACGTACAAGTGGATTTCATTTGAGCACGTCTCGTCAGTGATCATCACCTGAATCGGTCGCAGTTGTTTACATTGAGTGATGTTTGGCTGTTTGACGTGTCTTTAATAGTTAGCGAAGTTCTCTATCATGTATACGAAGACCAAGATGACTGACATGCATTTTAGATATGGACTTGCTGATGGCAATTCATTACAAGCTAGACGATTGTACATTGAACGGTTTCCTGGCCGTAATATCCCCGACCGAAAAATCTTCGAAAATATCCATCGACGTCTTCGTGAAACCGGCACATTGAAACGAAATGGAAGGCTAGGAAGATTAATGACAGTAAGCACGGTACAACTGGAACAGAATGTGGTGGACGTTAACGAAGAAGATCCAAGTACTTCTGCGCGACAAATTGTCAATACTTTGAACGTAAGTCATTGGATAGTTTGGAAAATTCTTAAGGGCAATTTATTGTATTCATACCACATTCGATGTGTTCAGGCAGTACTACCTGCTGATTATCGTCCACGTATTGCGTTATATCAATGGCTTTTGTAAACATTAATTCTAATCCCTCAATTCCTGACAGATTCTTTTCACCGACGAAGCTAGTTTCTCAAGAAGTGCAATAAGGAATTTTCATAATAACCATGTGTGGGCAGATGAAAATCCGCATGAGGTATGTAAAGATCGCGAGCCAAATCCTTGTCCTCAGACGAAGCTTGCTTCCTCCTTGATGGTCTTTTATCAACAAACAAACCATACGCGTAGGATCTGAAGAACTGGCTTTATAGATTCCATTCGATCCTAAGATAAATCTGAAATTTGTTCCGTTTTCAAGGAAGATCAAGCTATTGTCGAAGGAACCGTAATTGCTTTCAAGCGTGGTACCTAGTTCTTTACAATATAAGATCACTTCGCTGTTAGAAGTCCGTTGTATATTGGCATATTTTGTATGAGGCTCGCAGTTCGCTAGAAAACTCAAAGTAACTGTGGCTAGTGGTTGCTAGATGGTTTTCGTTATTTGGAATAGAGTTCCCCGTTTTCGAAAAATAAGCAGAATATGTTCCGTTTTTAAGAAGCGACCGTAATCACCTTGGAGATCACTAACTGTTCTTTCCGCTCGCGTCCAAGTCTCGGAAGTACCTTTGTATGGAAAATTACACAGCAGAAGGTCCTAACCTTAACCATCTTAATCGACCTTAATAACCGTAACCATCTTAATCGACGATAAATTACCGGATCAACAAATTGGTGCATCCTACATATTTCAGTCTTAGTAGATCATGCGATATTGATCTTCGTTTAGTTTGGTCCCTTAGTTTATGGAATCAGGCTTTTCTCTACGTTTTTTTCAAACATTTCGTTGACGCGAGCGTCCTATCTTCACGAGAGTTTGATTCAAACTTGAGTATGTACCTGTTGTCTCACAGCCATTTTACCTCAATTAGTAACTATTATTGGAACGCGTCTAGTTTCTGAAATATGTACGTTGCAAGCAGGATAGTAGCGATTACCGTAGTCCATTCGAACGAAATAGATCACGATGGCTAGCCGTACGAAGAGATGTGCTTAGTGGAAAGTTTTGGATCAAGTTAGTTACTGGTAAGATCGATTTACCAGCGCTGTAGTGCACGATAATTACACGCTTTTGGAATATCAGTTGTATGTAAAGCGCCGCAAATGCATCGAACACTTTCTTATCTGAGATGATAGCGTTATCTTACATTTGTTTAATTTCAACATTCTTTAATTTACCTGCTTTCTTTTATCCCTCTGTACGTTCATGGAATTGTTAATGTTCTGTTGGTAATTTATTAAAATTACCTTTTTCTTATTTTTTCGCCCATCTTTCGTATCTATTCCAAGATGTCTTCTACAAAGAGCTCAACGTAAGTATACCACGTTTCCAGGATATTTGCGATCAATTAACTAAAATACAAACGAAAATATCTCACTTCAGTAGGTGAGATCACACTTTTGAGCGATCCTGTATATGCAGATGTATATTCATGCATGTACGAATATGTATTTCGCATTGTTTCTGCGGTAGTTATCTATTTTCCAACATCCGCCTAGGCGCGCGTGAATACATAGCGCGTTCGGTTGTTTTGTTTATCGCTGGTAAAAATGAACTGAAAGTAGTAAATTTACGGCTTCTTCTGGGTGCTGTAGACGGACGTTATTTACATACATCATGAAGTTGGAAGAAACGATTATTTTAACGAAGTGAGGAGTGCTGGTCGTGTTTAAAGCAACTAACTTCAAAATAAGCTTTCTAGCACGTTATCGAATTGTAGTTATGCACTTTCCAGTGTACTGTACATTTCTATTTCATTAGAGCCACCTTCCACAATTTTGTTGCAAATTCCACCATGAGTGCATGTTTTTTAAAGGTATAAATGTAGAAATGCAAATAAATAAAGTTTACAATGCTTTATTCCAAAAAAAGGAACAATATGATTGAGGTTACAGTTAATAATAATGAATATAAGACACACAAAAGTATGATTCATTACTGAGAATGGCGCCCACAAAAATGGGACGAAAGAAATGCGAATTTTATGAAACTAATATTTATAGCGAAATAATTTAAACTGCTTAGAGCAACAAATTTAGAACGAATATGAATATAAAAATAAACAAAGGAAAACACATGTCACCTAGCGGAATGATGGGTGCGGTTCATTGGCGGGAAATGGGCAGCGTCTTCTTGCCTTCCTGGCGGCAATGAAGCTCCTGGCTCGCGGGTTCCCTTTTGACGGTAACCAGCTTTTATTCTATGCACTTATATACACTTCGTGTTAAAAGAAATTAACCACCCCGAAGGAGGAGACGCAGAACTTCGGAATTACCTAGAAATAGTTAGTGCATAGAGACAAACAAATGATTAAATTTCGAAAAACAAACGATAATATTTATTAACAATATCGCTAATAACGTGTTACATCTCCGCGTACTCTTATGCATTCAGTAACCCTGCGTAGCATGCTGGAAATCAGATGGTCGATTGCTTCTTAGGGCAGATCATTCTAGGCTACCTTGTAGTTGTTGACGTAATTCCTCTAAAGTGTTGGGAGAATGGTGTAATCGACGCAATTTTCTGTCCATCATACCCCAGACATGTTCAGTAGGGTTTAAGTCCGGGGATCTTGCCGGCTAAGGCAATTGCAGGACATGGTTTTGTGCTAGGAACTCTAACGTTACGTCAGCAATGTGGGGCCGCGCATTATCGCGTTGGAAGACGAGGTCGGCCCATGCGTCTGCCAATTTCTCGAAAACTTAAACCAACCTGGTGCATCCAGATAATTCGTCCTCTTTCAAAGGGCTTAAGATGGCGAAAATTTGCTCGTCTTCGTGGCATTTTCGAGGCACTAACTTTACTAATGCAATAACAACAATCACAAACAAACGGCGAACTACTCCGAAAAAACTGTTCAACAACATGCAATTTTAGGTCATAACAGACAAATAACTGCTATCGGCAGTGGGAGATGGCCGTAAAAGTTTAATCCTTTGTTTGTCTCCTTGTACTAACTCATTCTACGCAATTTCAAAGTTCTGCGTCTACTCCTTCGGAGTGGTTCATTTCTTTTGAAACGCAGAATACTTTACCTAAACCACTATGGTTGACGTCCTTGCTACGTTAGGCCTCTGACGTATGTACCTTTGCTGCAATGCGACGTTATATATTCTATACTTTATCAACACTTGAGATGGGTTTCTCGCACTTTTTTCCTAAAAAATCCATTCCGTTCATAACCCATGTTGAGAGGAGGTCTCTTGGGGTATTCCATTGTATGCGTATTGCGAGGAACTCCTTTGGTTTTGGTAGTCTTAGTCTTTAGTAGTCTTAGGGTCAGTATCAGGTCAGCATAGTGTCAGTAGTTTGTAAATATTTTTCTTCTAATTTTGTAATTCACTTTATTTTCCATATTTATTGTGGAAACAATGAAAGGTATTTAATGTCGAAATTCATGGATGTAGGATTAGCGATGTATTGAATATTAAGATACAAAGGCAAATATAAAGTAAACTATAAAACAGAAAAAGAACACAATTCCTTTCATCTTCTATCATTCGTCTTGCACTTTACGTCTCTTACTTTATCTCTTTTACTATATTATCTTACACCTTCAGTCTTACATCTTATCTTAGGTCTTACACATTATTTCCACCATTACTCCCTCTTACTCTTGCTATATTGCTCAATCCCAAATGGATTCATTCTTTTTTTTATGGATTTATGGATTTTGTACCCGGTTTCTTTTAATAATAATAATCTATTTAATAATAAGTATTTATTAACATTTAAATGATTACGAAATATGGAATTTGTGATGAGCGTTAAAGAGTCCACATCGCCTATAAGTTATACCCTTCGACGCTAATCAGAAAGAAAAGTAATATTAACAAAGAAAGAACTGCTACAATAAGTGATATCATTAGTTATCTTTCCATTAACTGAAATTACTTGAGGGAAGCAGTCAACATTCAAAGAAGTTTAAAAGCGAACTTTGGTCTACCTACTTCTGGAAACTTACAAGTTAAGTAATGGATTAAAGCAGAGGTACACTATTTTGCCTGAATAATGACTTCAGACTATTTTTGTTCTTGTTTTTACTTAAGTTAGTTTTAAAATTTAATGGAATTCATTGAAATTTTCTTAAATTTAATATAACTTATAACATATTGAAACATCCTGGGAAATATACAACTATACGAATAGAATTTGTTGTTTATTCAGCATTCCTGGTCTATTCAGCCTTTATCGTTTTATTAAGCTTTCGTAGTATACAGAATCATCCAAATGTACATATTTATTTGTAGCCTGATGTCTGTACCATATATTATGTGCAATCCTTGCATTTTCATAATTTCATGCTACTAACCCACGTTATTTATTTAACAAATTACGCATCGCCTAGGTTGGTATTAACAATCCAGCCAATCATCATTGTTTTTGGCTATTAATGAACTTTTGAGGGCGTTACAACGCGGACATCATCTCATCATATTGATTATCGAACAATTTAATATTAAAACAATCCGTATCTAGAGCTCAAGTCTTCCGATCTTGTTCAACACAACTTAAGGAAATGAAGAAAGAAAATTATTTCGTCGCTGATATATATTTCACTCCTTTCACGCTACGTCTGAAATTTAGGTGGGACGGCCAAGAAGTCGTATACTAATGCACCACGTCACAATGATGGGGATAGCGGAAAGAAAAGCCGCAAAACATTAACATGATATGAGACATTACGACCGTACTTCATGTGTTTTTTGGTATCGGGCTGTTTTTGCGCAAGAACGTATTTGATTTTATGCCGCGGAATCCTTCAAGGGAAAGAAAGGCCGATACGTCAAATTTAATATCGGAGATTTATTATCGAAACATGTTATACAATCTGGGAAAGTAATGGAACTGTATATTGATGAAACATTTGTCACGGACTGCGACCACAAGAAAAAAAGAAAAAACGAAACAGCACACAGAAGATCGGTTCGATGAGCAGAAATAAAGAAATACCAGCGTCGAGTGCGTACACCGGATTTCTTTGTATATTGATGGATGCGAGAGTAACAGCTATGAGCTTTACTAATTTCCATTTATCGGAAGTACGTAACGTCTGGGATTTTATCTTGCATTCATGAGACATTGAATTAAAATTTAAATTGTGTAGAAAACAAGAAGTTTAGGTTGTCCATTTCTTCGAATTAAACGCCTGTTTCATATAATTACAATGTTTACGGAAGGATTCTTTGAAAAAAATATACATTACGTGCGCCGGGACATCTTATCTGTTCGTCAAATTAATTCTCAGATTAAGCAACGTAAGGATGATTAACATTAATAGAAATATATACTGCTAAGATAGCTTAAATTCCTCGTGATATTGATGGAATAATCCATGGCAAGAGCAACAAATGGAGAGAAAAAAGGTAGAGATAAAAAAGTACTCTCGAAACCACGCTGATGACGCTGGGTAGGCAGAAGCATGTCCGCGTGTTCGTGTACTTTTTCTCTCTCCTTTGTTGCGTTTCCGTGGATTATTCCATCAATACCATGAGGAAGCTAAGCTATCTTAGCAGTATATATATTTTTGGCTATTGCTTCTAGGAATTTTCTGATTTGTTCTGTTTATATACATCATGGTAAGCTTGTCAAAATATTCACGTGTGCGGTTTCCCAAAGCGCTACCAGTGCCGCCTTCTCGTTATTAAGCAGTTAAAGAATTGCTCGAGGGATGGTTTGGGGAACAGTATCCGGTTTAAGTCGCTGCTTCCTGAACGGCAGGCATGCGTTTCTTTGGCACTAGAGGGCGCCAGGAAATGTCGAGTTTGTCGTTTTGAGAATTGTGTTTTGAGAATCAATTGAGAGGCAACACCGGCGGGAAATAGAGATAAAAAGTACTCTCGAAACCACGCTGATGACGACGGGTAGGCAGAAACATGCCCGCCTGTTAGTGTACGTTTTTTTCTCTTCTTTTGTTGCATTTGCCGTGAATATATCCCATCAATACCATGAGGAAGCTAAGCTATCTTAGCATTATATATTTTTGGTTATTGTTCCTAGGTATTTTCTGATGTGTTCTGTTTAACATTAATAAAGATCAGTTAGCTTGATTTGTTGTTTTTATATCTCAAAATTTACAAACAAATGTGAACAGTTTGCGAAAAATTTTTATCTGTGTAATAACCGGATAAAAATTTGTCGGAGTAAACTGTGCGATAAGAATTTAATAGTGGGGAAGGATGTTTCCGTCGATTCTAACTACTTGTGGAAATGGATGCGAAATTTTCCCGGTTTCGTGTATTTGTTGCGCTATACTTGACGTATCTGTTCTACCTTACCTATAACACCTAATGTGCTCGTTTAATCCTTTGCCTATCGCTCTTTTCGTGTCACCAATATAAGGCTTGTCATGCAATTTTATAAATTGCGGACCTTTCCTTCACGTCATCCGGTTTATCTTTCGGATTGCCAAGAAGATTTTTATATTATTATATTATATTCGTATCTTGAGCCCTAAAAATCTTAGAAACTATTTTGTATCTAACACCGGAACGGCATCGTTGCGCGAAAGTATATCTATGCATGCCGACTCCCTTCGCACGCAAGAGTCCATTCGTTAGTTACGCTGTTGATGCGGACCCGAATTTGCCCACTTTAATCATAAGCTTTTAATGAACCAGGTACGTGAAATATCCTGTTACGGGTTGGAACGTCTTAGTTCTCCTTTCAAATTTTAATGTTTATTAATAAAGGGGACAAATACGAAGTGAAACCGCAGGCGTGACTAACGAATGGGTTCACGCATACGAAACATTATTAACATCTACAGATATACTATCGCGGACGCGGCGTTGTTATTATCTTAGATACAAAAAAATTGAGACGGTTTTTGTAGATTATAAAACGTTCTCGGTGATACGTATAAAAAATAAAATCTAGAGTGTTTGTAATTAGATGATTAAAAACAAAAAACTTGCAGCCTTAAACGTTTTTCGTGACTTGAAGATCAGGAGAAGCGCAATGAAATATTGTTAACATAAGGTGCTTCTCCAAAGTTATTTCTCGCAAACGCGTCCGCTGTGAGGAAGATATGTGCTTGTATAAAGAAAACAATTGCTCTACAGCTAGCGATGTGATATTTGCATATTTTAAATAATCTTTGAAACAACTTAACGCATCTGTAAATGTACATTCGCAAATTTGTTTAAGTCTGGCAAAATCTAAATCTTTATCTAAAACACTTTCACACAGTGTATATTGCCCACTAAACATTTTACATTTACCCCGACGTAAGATAAACCGGGATTATTCTAAATAAAGCTATTCGCTAATATTGATCATAGCGGTTCTTTTGCTGTACGGCCCCTTCAACATTACTAAATACGCGGAATACACGTTCCTGTTGCTATTATACGTGCACACACGGTGGCCGTGAACAACATACCGAATAACCTTCCGTACGTGAGACGCGGGATGCGGGAGCCCAATCGTTAGTCACGCCTATGGTTTCATTCCGAATTTGTCCTCTTCACTCATTAATTCCCATCAGTCGATAAAAATTATTTATATTCGAATCTTGCCCTCGTAAAAAACATTACACTACCTCCGCTATATATTGGAGCGAAAGTCCAGAACCAGAAACTTACGGACGCCAACCGAATTTTAATTCGTAATCGTTTCACTGGTTTAACTAGTGACCCGTGCTGAATTTATGTTAAAGATTATGGTACCTCACATTTACATTTCAAATACACAGGTAGAAAATGTACGCATATCCACGTATAACATGTACGTTATTAATTAACGAAACTGCGTTATGTATATACATATACGGTTACGAATACGGTTTTGCATTAATTAAACAGGCGCTCGACGATTTAATGCGCACGAAACTCGTTTCGGCAGAAAGCGCAAAGCTTAAAATGAGTCTAATTCGCCTACCGCCGCCGCGAGAACCGTACGATTTCAAAGTAAATAAACGGAACGGAGAATTTTACACTCGCATATGCGCATACGACATGTAATCTCTGGCAGTAGCCACGGCATCTCGCGTTGTTTAATAGAAAAACAACGAATAAGAGACGCTGAAATGCACGTGCGATACGGTCGCGGGCAAGGTAGCGCTAAGCGATTGTGAAACTCCTGCCGGAGATAAGAGCGAGAGCAAAGGAAGATATGGTAGATGATTGAATACGTATTTCCGTTTGGGTGCATTTAGATCATAGATTCCTAACGGCGGCGATACCGTCTCCCCAATGGGCGCTGAAGCCTACCATGGGGCTACAAGCAAATGGAAAAGAAGGGGGGCGTTGGCGCAGCCAACAGATCGCAAGCTTACGAATGCTAGAGATCGCACATAGTTGATATATTTTTTTTTCATCTTCTCGCACGTGAACAAGAACAAGAAGACCTTGAAATACGTGCGTTCGCATATGCGCATTTCCGAATTCTAGTGACAAGTTATAGCAAGCCGATAGGCAGATGCAATCAAATATGTCTCGGCGACAATACGGGAGCTTGAAATGATTTCTTTACGGAGCAAGGGCGCGGACATCGCGTGATTTTGTTCGCACCTGTTATGTATTTGCTTCGTTAAGAGCACGTGCAATAGTCGTTGCAAGCTTGCGCAAAAGAGAAAAAAAGAGAAGCACTCTCTCCCGCGCAGAACATGGCGCAAGTGAAGCGTTCGTCTATCTTTGTAACTAAGTTGCGTTTCATTTAATTGTACTTCGTCATTAACATTATAATAAATAAGTAGTAAATGAGAGAGTAAAAATTATTATCCGTTATATCCATGTACGCGCACAAAATTAAATCAAATGTAACAGGGATAGCTCTAGGAATGCCACAAGGAATTGATTTTGCTGGCAGTCAATGAGACAACAGAAGCTGTTCTTCATTATTAGAGCTCCCCAACCGCGTGGCGCACCATAGGCGTCGATAAGGAACATAAGTAAAGTACATAAAAACAAAAGAAATAAAAGAATTTTAAAACGCTTACTTTTGTAATTAGCCGTATCCAATATAGTGGGTGTTAATGCACAAGGAAAATAGTATTAGTCAGCACACGAGGAGGTAGGCACATTAAAACTGTTACCGTAAGCGCAATCCGATTTCTCAAACATCTGAAGCATTAGGAATGTTTCCACAGTCGTTTCTTTCAAGGATGTTCGTCGTTCTGAAAAAATGTTTTTATATCTTGAAAATGAACGCTCGACGTCTAATGATGTAATACACGCGTAATTAAAATAATCTTTGAATTTAGTCACCGGATCAGTAGAGTTACCTTCCCAAACTTGTCTTAACCTGCTAAAATTTGTATCTTTCTTCATAACACTTTCAAAATTTCTTGGAACGATATCATTTTTTTTTGTTATTTATACAGTGTAGGAGTGTATTAACGTCATCTAATATTTGTACTGACTCCGTCAGAGACAGTGCACTATTTTGTAATTTATTTATTGCCTCAAGTACTTCTCTACAATTGTTGTAAACGGTTTGTAAATCTGCTTCAACGGAAATATCTTGGAATTTATCCTGGCTTTCCTTAATAGCCGCAGATTCGTTGGGATTGAATTGTAAGACGACTGATTTTATTTGCCGGAAGTATTTAAAATAATAAAACGCTGCCTTCAGCCATGTCCCCCAACGCGTAAGAATCGGCTCTGGTGGTTCGGGAATACCGGGACACTGTTTATAAAATTCTCTGGTACATTTGGGAGATTTGAGAAACACTCGTTTCGTATTTGTTATTAATGCATTTACCTCAGGGAAATTTGCGCGAATAGTTTCAGCCACAATATGCAGAGCATGAAGTTTACAAGTAATATGTAACATCATCCCATAATGTTCTTGAAGAGAACGACCTACACAACGCATTGTCGCGGCACCATCGGTCATGAAAATTAATACTTGAGTAGTGGCAATTTCAAATGTTTGTAAAGTATCAACGACTACGCTCTCGATAGCGTCGGCAGTACACGATTTTAGTCTTTTACTAGCTAATAAAATTCCCTTTGTAGGTTGACGAGGTTCCAGTATACGTACAATCGCATTCAAAATAGAATGTTTTTTACGGTCTGTCGTTTCGTCAATACATAACCACAGTAGTTTATTTTTTATTGCAGATCTGATCCTGTTTTCAATTTCGGTACGTACACTTGGCACACATCTCCTTAAGCTTGTTTCCGACGGTAACTCAAAGTCTGAATTATATTTATTCCAAAATTCACGGAATGGTTTCTTCCTGAGTATGGAAGACGGTAAATTACACGCAGTCAGCATATAAAATAAATCAATTATAAATTGAGTTGCCTCAGTCGGTGATACATCCAGTTTTTTATTTTTGTGTTGCTGACTATTTTCATGTCTTCTACAGCCATATTTATCATTGCACATCAGAGGTATATTACAAATTTTACATATAATCTTACTTCCATTATATATTAAGTCAGGAAATTCTCCACAGAACTTTTTCACTATGTCGGCCTGTGGGCGTTTCTTACTACGCGCGTCCGCCATACCGTCACAACCCGATCGCATACGGTAATAAACTACCGAAATGCGATGCGAGTTATTTGCTTATATATTACATTACATATCCCCCCGGCCACGCCCGGCGGTACGCCTTCTGACTTGCCACGCACTTTGGGGAGCTCTA
>JAIOKQ010000607.1:0-34711 GCA_020654165.1 Oryctes rhinoceros
CTGCGTGGCGCACCATAGGCGTCGATAAGGAACATAAGTAAAGTACATAAAAACAAAAGAAATAAAGAATTTTAAAACGCTTACTTTTGTAATTAGCCGTATCCAATATAGTGGGTGTTAATGCACAAGGAAAATAGTATTAGTCAGCACACGATAAGGTAGGCACATTAAAACTGTTACCGTAAGCGCAATACGATTTCTCAAACATCTGAAGCATTAGGAATGTTTCCACAGTCGTTTCTTTCAGGGATGTTCGTCGTTCTGAAAAAATGTTTTTATATCTTGAAAATGAACGCTCGACGTCTAATGATGTAATACACGCGTAATTAAAATAATCTTTGAATTTAGACACCGGATCAGTAGAGTTACCTTCCCAAACTTGTCTTAACCTGCTAAAATTTGTCTTTCTTCTCTATCTTCTCTATCTCTTATCTTTCTTCATAACACTTTCAAAATTTCTTGTAACGATATCATTTTTTTTGTTATTTATACAGTGTAGGAGTGTATTAACGTCATCTAATATTTGTACTGACTCCGTCAGGGACAGTGCACTATTCTGTAATTTATTTATTGCCTCAAGTACTTCTCTATAATTGTTGTAAACGGTTTGTAAATCTGCTTCAACGGAAATATCTTGGAATTTATCCTGGCTTTCCTTAATAGCCGCAGATTCGTTGGGATTGAATTGTAAGACGACTGATTTTATTTGCCGGAAGTATTTAAAATAATAAAACGCTGCCTTCAGCCATGTCCCCCAACGCGTAAGAATCGGCTCTGGTGGTTCGGGAATACCGGGACACTGTTTATGAAATTCACTGGTACGTTTGGGAGATTTGAGAAACACTCGTTTCGTATTTGTTATTAATGCATTTACCTCATGGAAATTTGCACGAATAGTTTTAGCCGCAATACGCAGAGCATGAAGTTTACAAGTAATATGTAACATCATCCCATAATGTTCTTGAAGAGAACGACCTACACAACGCATTGTCGCGTCACCATCGGTCATGAAAATTAATACTTGAGTAGTGGCAATTTCAAATGTTTGTAAAGTATCTACGACTACGCTCTCGATAGCGTCGGCAGTACACGATTTTAGTCTTTTACTAGCTAATAAAATTCCTTTTGTAGGTTGACGAGGTTCCAGTATACGTACAATCACATTCAAAATAGAATGTTTTTTACGGTCTGTCGTTTCGTCAATACATAACTACAGTAGTTTATTTTTTATTGCAGATCTGATCTTGTTTTCAATTTCGGTACGTACACTTGGTACACATCTCCTTAAGTTTGTTTCCGACGGAAACAAGCTCAAAGTCTGGATTATATTTATTCCAAAATTCACGGAATGGTTTCTTCCTGAGTAAGGAAAACGGTAAATTACACGCAGTCAGCATATAAAATAAATCAATTATAAATTGAGTTGCCTCAGTCGGTGATACACCCAGTTTTTTATTTTTGTGTTGCTGACTATTTACATGTCTTCTACAGCCATATTTATCATTGCACATCAGAGGTATATTACAAATTTTACATATAATCTTACCTCCATTATATATTAAGTCAGGAAATTCTCCATAGAACTTTTTCACTTTGTCGGCCTGTGGGCGTCTCTTACTACGCGCGTCCGCCATACCGTCACAACCCGATCGCATACGGTAATAAACTACCGAAATGCGATGCGAGTTATTTGCTTATATATTACATTACATATCCCCCCGGCCACGCCCGGCGGTACGCCTTCTGACTTGCCACGTACTTTGGGGAGCTCTAGTGATTAGTCTCAAGTATCACAAATAAACTATTTATTTGCGTTTAATATTCCTTCATACCAAATTGTGGTGTTTAATAACGGCAGCAAATTAAAATATTTACGGCAAACTGTGTTTATTTAAGGGAATATCGGGGATTGGACTACATTTAATGTGTAGATATATAGTTAATAAACGTAGGTAACACATTTTAATTGTTCGATTATTATCAGTTTAACACATTGAAGGTATGAGTGCAGAAATCCAACGTACGACGAACGACCATGGCGAATGCCATAATAATTGAATATTTATTGATTTAAAATTACCATATAATCACTTTAACGCTGAAACAGTTCTATTCACAATTACTGAGATTTGACGCAATAGCTTATATACCCATCAAGCTCAAACGTAAACGTTTATTCTGTTGATAAGTTGCGTTGTCTATCTACATCTACATCTACTCCTTTTAATAATTTTAATAATAAAGTTGCAGTTATATCAATTCACTTTCTAATCACTTGTAAACCATCTCGATTTATAATCACTTATAATAGCTACTTTGTAATCGATTGAAACTGCAAATTAGTAAACCCAAGAAGATAACTGATAAAACTATTGCCGATGTGAGAGGGTATATAGACCATTCACCTGGAAAATCAATTAGAAAGGTTTTATAGGAAACTAACTTGTTCTATGGTACAAGTCAGGATATTTTTAGAAAATTTGAAATTTATGTTATACCTATAAAAACTCAAGCCCATTGTTCGGTTAATTTCGGTCGGTTAATTTTTCACGGAACGACAAACGTATACACCGAGAAAAAGGATTTGTTGATTTAATATATTATAAAAACTTGATATTTGAAATAATAAAATTAATTATCCGAACCATAAAAATTGGTAGTAACAAAATCGTTAAAACAACAAATATAATTATTTTACTCTAAGAAATAACAAAGAACAAATGCTGCTAATAACGCTGCTCATGGTACTGGCGGAATTACTCACGGCAAAGTCTATGCGAGGAGAAAGAACGCCAGAAGACATGATTCTGACTTCACTGGTGTCATCAGCGTGATCGCGACAGTATCTCTACTAAGCCTGCAGAAATGAGTTGCTTCACGAAATTTGCGGAGATTAGATAGATTCGTGTTTATTCGTCATAAGAGAATGGGCTTGTGTTGCCTTATGGCATCCCGGAGAGTCGACGAAACACGAGTCCCTGCTAATTTCGTGAAGAGTACGAAAAGTGTACTCGTTTTTATAGACTTATTCTATACTTACATTGCTGTTTGTCATTTAACTTATGTTACCCCTTTTTAAAAACGACGGGGCAGGCGTGTCTCCTGGCGTTATCTAGATAAGTGTCTGCCGTCCAGGAAATACACCTAGTTCGTCGTTCTTGTAAGAGGGTGCACTCTAGAGACACATTCCCTTGAGTTCAAGAAATTTATTTGCACGTGATGTCAAACCTAACTATTCTTTGACACAAAAAGATATTTTAAAAAAATACTATTTTATTTTGATACCTCATATTTACCTATATTGAGGAAATATTGCTTTCACATAATGACACATCGTCAAAAAAATATATTTCTTTCATGGAGACAATCCTTTCTTTCGGTGTAGAATTCGCAATAATTTATTTCAATCTTCCCTTAACTAGTTGCATCATGCTCAAAAGAATGGAAATTTTCAACAATTAACTTCTTTTATGAATATTTTGATAATCGTGTAGTATATTTCCCTTCATATTTTCCTTTGTTTTACTATTTCGCGTCTAAAAAGAATTAGCTTTTAATAATAAATAAACTAAAACTTATCGAAAAAATTCGAAGAGACAACTGAGAATTTGTATTGAAATCGGGAGGGAATCATTGAGCATTTATTCCGAATTCTTCGTTTACTTTCACTAGCAAATATTCTTTTTATTCTGCTACATTTACTATTATAGACATAGGCTACCATTATTACCGTTAAATATGTAAATTTGAAGTTTCAATCTTGATATGATTTATGGAAGATTTAATTGTAGTTATATTAAGCACAAAAGGAAACAACAGAAAAACGGGGTCTTCTTCATTGCCTTATTTTATGCTGAGCTATTGTATTATCATTACTTACAATTATACAATATGTGAATTACTAAAGCTAAATTATTTCAATTGGGATGCACCTAATGTCGTGGAGTTAAGAGTTTTAAAATGATTAGCAGTAAGTAAATTACAATAAGAATAACATTGTGAGCACATCTAACTTGCGCAAATAAAATACACGTAACAGGATGTGTTACCATTGATGTGATCTAATAATCTTCCGGTAAACGAGCTGTTATCTATGCCATTTGGAGCATGTGAACATAATATGAAGCCAGTTCTAACGCTAATAGCAATTATGCGATTAGTTATTGTTTGTTTTGTAATTATAGGTGCACACACATGCGTTTATTTTGGATATAGATATCCGTTAATTAATCTGTGCATTACTATGTTTTGTTGTTAATTATTTCCGCGTATAAGTACGTATATTATTACGACTTCATAAAAGCGTATTGCAGATTGGGCGTTTACTGTAACCTTTATTGTAAAAGAATATAGTGTTAATCGGCAAACAATGTACACTACCACTCATAAGTTTAATTTTGGTATGCAATAAAATCTTGATGAACACAATGAAATAAACGAGATGGACATCTTTATGAAGTCAGGTAATTACTGAATATCTGTAAATAGAACATTTTATTAGGAAATACCAAGTGATTGCAAGCAATAACTTTTCTAATAGAATCCAGCGATAAGCAACAAATTGTAAGATTTAAAATATCACATGTAACGACAAATGTTATTCAACCGATTGCGCTCTGGCAACTATCAAAGTTAAGTCTTTTTGACATTGTTTTTCCAAGATCCGGTTTTCGGTTAGGGTTCTCTTTTACCCGAATCTTCACTTCTATCTATTGATCTCTTGATAGAAGTCCCCGGGGCGTTCTTAATTCCTCACGGTTGTGGGTCACCTTGATGGATTCTATAACTACGGCAGGCGGTTCGTTCGCGACATCTTATACTTTTGATTTTGACCTTGATTGATTGGTTTTCTATAGGTGTCAGGAGAAATCGTATACTAAATTATCAAACGAGTATTCGGAAATATTCGGGGAATTTTATACCAATTGCAGGATTCATACAAATTACCTTAAAGCATCATCAACGAACTTGATGATGTTTTAAGGTATCTTAAAAGGTCTTAAACAAAGACCTCTAAATCGTGTGGCAAGTAGAGCTTTCTGAGTATTACGTGTCTTAGACAGTGAAAAAAAGAAGAAACATGGCAGTTACCGAGCCGAAAACTCACCGGACGATCACGACTTACTACAATAACCAACGATCAGTTTCTTGGATTAGACGAAGTCACCATGGAGATCGGTAGATTTTATCATCGTCGAATAAGCGTATTTATTAGTGGGAGGGCGCGCCACTTGGTAAGAAGCAGGCATAAGGAGTCGGAAACTGCATAATGAAATAAAGAAAATGCACGAAATCGAACACGAGCCCAATGAATTGCAGCACTCTGAATCGGCGAATCAACATTTGAGCTGTACAATTGCTTGTCGAATGTTTGTGTGTTATTAAAAAAAGAAGAAGAGAAGAAAGAGCAATGTGCTACTATATTTTTTAAACATCATAGTGCTAATATTATGGTTTGGGAATGTTTCTGAAGTGATCGAATTAGCTCGTTGTTTAACGTCGACGGAACATTAACAAGTAATGTTTGCTTGAACGTTTTGTAAGGACGAACGACGCGAAATAATTAGTAAAGGAATTGTTGCGAAGCTCATTGCAAAATATATTCTGACATTAATGGAGTGGATTGTAATCTTATTGAACTAATATGTTGCTATTTAATGTGAGAATTATGATAATCACGACCAAAAAGAATTTTGGAGTACCTTACCGAGTGCCTGGAATGTAACCAATAACGATCCTGTAAGCAGATTATTAGAGCTACAGGCTAAAATATCGATACATTAATGCAAGGGTTTTATTGTACGACATTTTTGATCTACTGGGTTAAATTTAGAATTCGTTTCCAAACGAGTCGCCGCTTTCTTTTCATTCGATTTTTGGAAACTGCAACACATTTGTGATAACTTTCCTGCTACCAAGCCATCTTTTCGGAAAAATATAAAGTTAACATGAAAATGTAAAATATTTTATTTTGTAGAGGTGACAAGAAAAGATTAATTTCTCCAAAAATGTTAATAAAGCTTGAAAGATAAACGAAAACATCCTCCTAATCGAACTGTACACTGCACACACTAAGTGCTCAAAACTCGTGAAAACAAAATTATTCAAACTAAAACGAAATTAAATTAAATTAATAATAATTTCTGTAACGTATATTGTAGACTGTACTTTTTTAAATGTCCTCAATGTCATCGCCATTATAAAGCCCATACACCAAGTAATGTTGAAATGGTTTGTATTTATTAGATTTTAATATCTTATGAATTGCACCAGCTGGGTACCAGATTGAGTGCCGGGAGTTGTGAAATGTATCTAAATAAACAAATGTGGAGCAGATTTCAAAAGTCGAATAAAAGTAGAGCATTTTATCTCAAAGAAGTAAGTTAATTAGCGCCAGGTAACGCGTTTAATTTTAAAAAATTTGCGATCCTAAGTCCGTTAGGAATACATTTTATAATTTAAAAATCTGCATTAATTCTTCAAATATCACGTTGTCCCGTTCCTCGCTGAATACGCTGTATACATATAATAAATGCGCTGTAGATTCTATATATCATTTTGTATTACGCCTTATTGTTTTAATAAAGACATATTTACATGCATGAGCTGGTATCAATTGCAAAGAGGTAATTATCAGAAATAAATCTGTAATTGCTATCTGTTAAAACTTAGCTAATTGACATCTTGCGAGTTTATTTTCACGTTCGACATGGTTAGTATCTCAATATTTTGTTTTTTTATCGTGTTTACATTCTATTTGCGTATACATATATCTAGTACCTACTGTTGCTGTTTTTTTTTTTTTTTCATTGAATTATGTTCTACTTGTAACACTCTAACTGTTTATGAGTGTATACGTATTCTGGGAGAGATTAAGATCAAATATTTCTCAGTATTCTCAAACTGTACTTAATTAGTTTAGTATAGATTTCCGTGTTAGCTAATTGTATATGGTTTAGATTTCTGCTTGTACGTTGGAATAGCTTAAAAACTAACCTTATTGAATAACTTATGTAATATATTTGATAAGTTTGAAAACTAACACAGTGTTGCTGTGCACTTTGTGGCACAGTAACACTGAAACCTTTACTTAATACCGTATGCACGTTTCAACAGCTAAGTTATAATCATCGGCGATAAACTTACCTAATATAGTAATTTTAAATTAAGCAAATCCAATGTGCCAAACTAAAGTATATGATCTTAAAAATAAGCAATTTTAAAAATATATGACACTTAAAGAGGAAAAGGTTCGAATTTGGGAGCCCTGAAACTGAGTTCATTAAGTTGTGTTTGTTTTAGTAAATTTCCGAGCCGTCATAACAATTTAATTGGACAATGCTGTTTTTGATTGTACAGGGTGGCGCAGGGGAACGGGAAATTTTGAAATAACGTCATTTCCACGAATAAATTCATAAAACTAGTAATTTATTAACGAAAGTGCATGTATGCAACATGCCATTTATGTTTTTGCAATCAAAATGTCCAAGAGTGTCTCTTTACTTTTGACTTTTTGGGATGACATCGGAAAGATGTCCTCCCATTCGGCGTTCACACTCTAACAGCCTGTTATGAAAACTCTGGAATGCGCGGTGTAGCAAATCTTGGGGAATGGCAGTGATTTCTTGTTGAATGTTCTCTTTCAGTTCATGGATTGTTGCAGGTCGTGTATGGTACACCTTGCCTTTAAGATACCCCCACAGGAAGAAGTCGCACACACTAAGATCAGGGGATCTCGCAGGCCATTCAATGTCACCGTTACATGAAATAATGCGTCTTCCAAACAATTAACGAACTGCTGCCATCGAATGTCGAGCAGTGTGTGACGTGGCTCCGGATGTTATTGTCGCTGCACTACCATCCTCACGTGCAAAAAAATAAGGACCGATAACACCATGACATGATACAGCACAACGTATTGCGACCTAGTCGCTATGTAGTGGTCGCTGGTGTAACTCACATAAATTCTGTTTGTTTACGAAACCGTTCAGGTGGAAATGGGCTTCATCTGATATCCATATGTTACCAACGAAATTCGCGTCCTCGTTAATTTTAGCCAATATCTGCCTACTAAACTCCATACGTGACGCTGGGTCTCGTTCCTGTAATTGTTGCACAATCTGCAACTTATAGGGATGGAAATGTAATTCGTGCTGTATTCTTTGTAAGCTTCGTCGCTTAATCCCTAGCGTAGATGCATGCTGTCGAACGGAGCGGCGAGAACTTCTCTCGATTGCAGCTCTAACAGCTTCAATGTTCACCTGATGCTTTCCTTTTCAATACAGATCCTGTTTCTTCAAAATTACGCACCCATGTTGTAATCGCATGCGCAGATGGGACACGTCCATGACGTCGAAGCTGGTAATGCTGTCGAAATATTCTCTGCGCGGCAGTCGCACTATCGCCAATTTTATAAAACGCTCTCACAGCTACTGCACGTTCCGCACCAGTCCAACGATCCATGATTACTAAATGGCAATGCGTTCACAACAATTTTGCGACGTTACGAACAACTATCGGCTCTGCAGTGCTGACAACTGTAACGTTCAAAATTTCTTGTTCCCCTGCGCCATCCTGTATTATCAACATTATGATTATTTTAAAGTATATGTTACAGTAACACTAGGTTTATTAAACCTTTTGAATTTGAGGTGAGACAAATTTGATTGATATTTTTATCTGCCCAATATCTATTTGATCATAATCTTTACATGAAATTTTGTACATTCCTGGTTTATTCATGCTAGGTACTAGTCTTTAAAATTTCCTGAAAGGTTTCTGAGTTTAATAATAGCCTTCTTCAAATGATAAAAAAATCAAGAAAAAATTTAATTAATACTTTAATTTAATTATTAACATTAATTTAAAACATTTCCTACTGCCGCTATCAATACGTTCAAGAGTGTATATTTCATACACTCTTCTTATGCTTTATAAATTACATCTTCACAGAATCCGTTAAAGATAGCAATTTTGATAATTCCTTTTAGTTTATTTTGATACCTGCCTTTGGTTAAAGTGTAATTCAACAAGTGATGTATTAAAAGTTAATAGCCCAAAATATATGTTTCCAGGTGTAGTAGTAGGTTTTATACATACAACTATTTTTAATTTAGTTTTATTTTCTATTACTAGCATAGCGAGGAAGGGGAGCCCTGTTGCCTTTTTCTTAATCATGGGTAAATTTAATAAAGGGACATTTTGAACTAAATTGTTCTAGGAAAAAACCTATTGAACATTTGTTATGAAGATAATAGGCCAAAGTATTCTTTAACGTCGGTTTCAAATATACCCATAAAGCGGTTATCCATAAACGAGAAAAGCTATTACTTTTTCTTCTCTTTCCGTTTGTTGATAAAAGTAGAATAAAATTTACGAGTTATTTTCTATCCATTTGGTTAAAAGGCAACATGTTGAAATAATGATTTCGTGGAAAATGTCGAAGTAGACCAATTTTTCTTTCAAGGAGAACAATTTTTGTTTGTATAACTATTAAAGTTTTCCACTTTTCTTGTGCTTCACGAAATTAGCAGAGGCTAGACGGATTAGCTTTTGTCGACTCTTGGGGAAACCAGAAGGTAACACGAGCCCATTCTCATGACTAGAGAGGACAAAGGCGGATGAAATTATTACTTTTTTGCAGAGACTAGACAGAGTCGTGCTTTGTCGACTCTCGGGGACACCAGCAGGCAACACGAATCCATTCTCATGAGGTGAATAGACGCGAGTCTATCTAGTCGCTGCAAGAAAGGAGTAATTCTACCTGCCTTTATCATCTCTACTCATGAGATAAATAAATACGAGTCTGTCTGATCGTTGCTAATTTCGTAAAGTGGACGGAATGTGGCCTACTTTAATAATTATTATTTCAGGAATTCTAAATAAGTTTCTGGCAAAGTAAGTCGTTTGAGAGCACGCTTTTTTTAAATTAACGTCCATACTTTCTTATTGTGTTTAGAATATGCCACAATGAATATTTTAACATAAGAAACTCAGTAAATTGTAAAGAAAATAAGAAAATCTTTTCAATCGTTGTATATATTGTGGATGTCAAACAGGTATACTCCACTTTGTTTTTATTATGCATTATTTTAATTGCGAGGAAGTTATTGTTAAAGTTAAGACGACTATCAAAAAGTACACCCAAGCCACTTGCGTTGTTCTATAGATTAGCTATAATTTGATGATATATTAGAAGGAGTTAGATCTGACACCGTTTGGTTTCTCCCTCACGTTAATTTTGTCGCGCGGTAAGCTGAGTTGAATAAGAACAAAAACTTTCTTTTCAAACTGAACAAATCTACCGTTTTGGTGCTTAACGCAGTGAAAAAATTCTCATTTTCCGTGTTAACATTTTTCCCTCGCATCATACTTTCGTCTTAGACTTAGGAGATTTCTTCCAATTGTGAAGAATCTCTCGGTTTTGATGTTAATTTATTTTCGCAGTGAAGAATTATCCGTAGCGATGCTAGAATTTTTCTCGTGCGATGTCTTTCTTTCAGTGTTGTTTTCCCCTGGAGACAAGAACCGGTTTGATCTTAAAATATTTCAGCTCTACCTACTTGGATATTAGAATTTACCCAGCTTAGTGCTAAAATATTTTCGTTGCAATCGGAACATTTTCCATTTCAGATTCAATCACAGTGCCAAATATTGTTGTTCCACAGCAAGAATTTTTTATCACAACGTAAAGGTTTATTATTTCCCCAGTGTCGCCCTCTCTTACAAAAAAATAAACCAATGAAAGTTCCTTTCGTGACAATTAATTTGTAACATTCATTTTTTGGAAATGTTCACAATTATGAAAGCTATTAGTTACATTTTTTTTTTATATTAAGCGGTCCGAGATTTAAACCCGAAATTGCGGAAAGTTGATCAGATGAAGTAAACATAATTCTATTTTCCAGTACGATAAGACCCAATTAACAGTAATTAACATACATTGAAACCAAATTTATTCATGTTTTGCAATAGTATGGCATGGTCAATGCAATTAAATATTTAAAAAAATCTACATACACCTGCTTTCGGTTATTAAGTGATTGATTAAGACATTGGTTAATGCATGCCAATTTAGTGATCGTTGACCTGTCCGTAACTAAACCATGCTGATGGTCAGATATGGGCGGAATTATGCATGTGCATAAGCAAATTAGTACATAAGTAAGAAAAGAAAAGGTTTTAAAGGCGCGAAATAAATTAAGCGCGACGTTGAAAATGTAATATTCAAACTCATAATCATGTATAACTTGTCATCTGGCGGAGTACAGCTTTCGTGGTAAAAGGAAGTTAAAGAACCCATAAAGACACGAAAATATTTATCAATGCGCTTGCACAAGATGTTTTTTCGCTGTAAATTTGATCATTGCACTGGCGTTAGCGGAGAAAAACCGAGACAGACGATGGATGCGCACGAAATATGGACGCGTTCTGCATTCGAAATTTAAATCAGCACAAGGAAGCCAGTAATGACCGCGTTGCCACGCTCACTAATACGATCTTATAAATATTCCGTAAAGATATGATCTCAGTTAGAGCCCAATAACATCTACATCCGGATAGAACGTGGCAAAGATAGAAATGCGTCTCTTCTCATTTTTATTTAAATCGTTCTGCATATAACGAACGTCATGTTTAAATTGTGGAAGGATATTGGAATTCTTGAATAACGTTATTTGCCGATCGTTATGGCCTGTTGTGTTATACTATGCGTATTAAGATATATGTGCATTTTTTATTTTTCAGAGAAAAATCGTAGATTTATTCCGGAAAAGCTGTATCCCTATTAGCTTACATGCTGTGCTAAGCAATGAGCTGGTTGTGATTTAAAGATCTTTCGGTCATTGCGGACACACAGATTGATTTTTATAACCTAAGAATTTGAAAGCCTTATGCTCACTTTTGCCGAGGTCACGAATCACAACCATCAATTAAAAAAGAAAGAATCTACTGTCGACACTTGAGATTAGACAGAAGTCCAGATGCTTAATTATCCAATTCGTTGACCATTGATAGCACCGCACTGAACGAAAAAGACGAAAAAGTAATAAGAAACTAAGAAAGGAAATGACAATTTTTAAATCAAAATTGGTCCAACGAACGAGTTTATCATTTCAATAAATACTTGTTTATTATATCGATTAACATAATGTTCATATTTACACTATACACAATAAACGGATGTAAAAAATACATTTATTAATGTCAAACGAGAAATGTTTTAACAAAACCATTAATTTTTTTCAGTGTGGTAGCGTAATTCGTAGTGCGCCCGGCTGTCGGAGTCGGAGTTCTGAGTTTGAATCGTGTACATTCACATATACTCAAAATAACATATTTTTTCGCTTTCAAAGTTTCGAATTATTGTAATCATTCAAACAGTTTTGTATACAAATTTAATATTTTAACTTTTTATAATTTTACAATGAAATATTTATTGTTTTAAAATAATACGGATTATAATAAATATTTCAACAATAGAAACTAATACAGGTCTTTATTTTGTTACTGGAGGTTTTTGGTCAGTTGTGAAACATAAACCGGCAAAATTAACATTTTGTATCCCATATGACAAACGTTAAGGTTCAAACATGATTTTCCATTTGCAAGCTTTCGCTTGAACTTGAGTATCGACGCATCGGCATGGATGATTTCTGAAACGGTCGGACCGCTGTAAAACCATTCGAGAATGAGTCGATTTAAATCTGTGAACACAGACATTCGCCCCGGCTACATAAGCAAGAAACTACAAGTTTAGTTTATCTTTGGACTTCGTGTGTGCTAGTGAGCTGCTCGCTGGTTTGTAACTCGCGTCTGGTATCACGTGTGGATGTTGGCGTTTAGATCGTACATACGTTTATACGGTCAGTTATATTGACTATTAACCTAGTATTGTTCACTTACAAAAGCAGTGCGCTTATTTCGGTGTGGAACGTTATTGTATTTGGAATTTGAAGATATTTAGGAAGGACCATTTAGGAAGTGTGGATAGTTTTTGTGTTTGTAATAGAAGGGATTCTCATCTTTGGTGGGTTGACTTTTATTTATTATTAGTCAAAAAATTTAATATCTACTCTATTGAAATATGTTTATTTACGCTGTAATATCTTGTGCAAAAGAAACTACTACCTATATACAGTAAAACAGTAAAAAAAGTATTTTTTATTGCATTTCCTGTTATACGTATTGTAAAATACTAATTAACGGTTTACTTAGAAAAATATTCGTACAAAGTACTAGTCGGTACTCTTTGTAATTATGGGAAATTCCTAAGTTAATGTAATATTTTTGCAATCTCTATCAAGATAATTCTATTCTTAATTACCCGGCAACCTTAGGGTACCAAGGTATTATCAAAGAGGTAGAAGAAGCAGAAGAAATGTTTTTTTTTTCTTTATTCAATTGCTTTCTTAGGGTTATTTTACTAATTCGTGGCACTGTATAACTAGATACTTAAACTAACTTATTTCTAAAATGTAAAGCTAAAGCGTTCGTTTCAACATTAAACAATTCATTTGTGTAATACATGTAGCTTAAATCAAATGCTCAAACCAAGAACTATGATAAACTACAAAATGTATAAAAAAGTAAGGTAAAGCAAGAAATCTAAAAACTGTTCGATTAGAACAACTTCAGTATCACTGTTATTGTTGTTAAAAAGTGAAAAGTAACGTATTTTTTGTTTTTGAATCGTTCTGTATAAGTTAATAGTCGGTTGGAATAACGTGACAAGGCACTAGTCTAATATCTCTGCGAATATAAGTTTTTGAAAACAATTTAACAAAACTTAATTTAATTTAATTACCTCTTATGATCACAAAAAAATATATTTTTGAAGTGACAAATGCGGATACGTATTGTTTTCAAGAGATTAAATTTGAAAAATTACTGAAAAACATTTAATAAAAGTACAAAAATTTAAGAATCACATTAAATATTGAAATGTCGTCCGTATGATCTGACAGTATCCTATAAGACCGCAAAATAATATTTTGAAGTCCATTAGGGCTTGTATCTAAAGTCTAAATCTCATTCTTCCATCTTCCAAGTTTCAGAATTTCTCTTTGTATACCTATGTTTTTAAGTGACCCCACAGAAGGAACTTCAACAGGACTAAATTGAGCAAAGAAATGTTACTGGTACATAAGGATTCATTAAAAAAAATATAAACGTTGAAAAATATTAGAAAAAAGCTTGTCAATCAAATTTTGTTAAGATTATCTTTGTAACAGCGTCATTTTTGCCGAACGCTGTAAAGACTATATATGAGTCTTGTTCTAAATCAAAGGATAAAATCTTCTTAGAGACGTTAGAAATCCACCGCTATTAAAGACGAAAATTTCGTACGACAATTTAAGGATTGTACGCTCGGTCCGTTGAACCTTTCATGAACAGATATACTTTAAGCACACTTTCGAAGCAAGCAGTATTAATATTAAACGTGCAATCAATTCTTTTATGCCTGAGTACTGCATGTATTTACTTTTGTGCCCGCGTTTTCTTATAGAATATCGTATGTAGGTTAGTTTCTGTTGCATAATGAATAAAATATTTATAATACATACGTACGTATGTATTCTGACGAAGCAACCGTTTGCAAAATTAATAGTGGTAATAATGTCCCTTTTTTTGAATCTACACTTGCTTTTCCTTTTTTGGTTTAGGAAACTTATTAAAACAACATGTTCTACAACATCGAAATGTGTTTTTCGATTAGAGAAAATACATAATTAGGATCAAAATAGCCTTAATTAACTTTTTTTTAGTGAAATTAAATCTTATATAAAGATGCCTAATAATAGCCGTTAGAAAATGTAGATCGGTGAGGGGCTCCGTGATGTAATTTGTTGCTTTCTTTAACTGGTATGGAATAGATTTAAAATATGATGAGTCTACAGAATAAGATTAATATCCTCTTTGTAACGACAGAGTTTCTATTGGATGTTTATTTAATACGGATATTGTACTAAATAAGGGCTAGCTTTGCATATGGTTGTTTCTATACATCCAGAGTAAAAATGGCACCACTTCATTGTAATCAGGGGTAGCATACATCAAACGGTTGCTAATGATAATTTTTTATTAGCCAAATTATTGAGAATTTCTAACTTATTATACGTATGGAGATACCCCGGTAGTCAGCGTCATATAAGTTCATTTCTTTTAATAAGCGATACACCAGAACTTTCAAACAAATATAAGAGTAGATAATTTTGTAAACACAGATATACCTCTTTTTACGTATTAATATTACTTGTTTGATTTACGGTTTCACGTATTAAGAGGAGCTGGTATGATTTCTACCCGCATTGTACATGTAAAACGAAGTTGCTGTCCAGTTTTCCTTCACTTATCTTGTCGAAATAATTGTACTTAGACATGCACTCACATCTACTTACAAGGAATATCTTCCTGTAAATATTTATTTTGATGACTTTGTATGATGTAGATTTCCTTATCAATTGACAATTTTAATTGCTATTTTACAAAATGTAACACTTTAATAATAACGATTCTGTAAACTACTTTAATAATAATAGTGTGTTCTACTAAAGTGACTCGTTGACCAAACGCGTTTGTTTGTACTATTATTTTATAATTAGCTTCTTACTTTTGTAAAATAGATGCTAAATTACAAGATGTAAGTATAAGAAACCTTAACACAATTTCACGAATGGTTAATGGTTAAAATTATGTCAATGAATACAGGCTGTTCCATTTAATATGAGAGTTGTTTGGCTTGAGTGTTAGTTCAAATCGAAAGTATATTTTTGTCCACCATATATAATTTTTAGGGCTCATTTTATCATACGCTCAACTTACTGTTTTGACTCAGAGCATTAAATTTCGTGAATAAAAAATTATGCCATTTCACATACATAGTTTTTACTTCTTGCAAAAGCGGCAGTATTTGTATTTATTTACAATCCAAAAACATCAACGGTTCTTCCAAAGCGAATTTAATTTATTTCTAGCTGCAATGTTCCGCGTAATCTCAAAGAAATAAGCGCGTATATTATTTGTTATTATTGCTTTATTTCAAGGTTTTGCTTTCATAAACAACTGTTCCAATATCAATAACTAATACTAGCTCATTACGTATTGTGTTACGAGAGTTATTACCAATCTTTGTTACCCGTGAGAAGTTATTGCTGTTGTTGGTCGTTGTACACAAGCATTCTTTGGTGTAGCATAATAAATCGCTGGAATCGCGCGAACAAAAGGTTCAGGTTTCCCGAAAAAAGAATCCAACGCACGCTTTCAGGAGAACACCATGGATAAGAAAAAATAATTGCCACTTCGCGATGTCGATAACGAAAGCGAAATCTCTTCATTTTCCTGTAATCCGTTACATGTGGAGCATGGAGTTTAATTTGAGCGAAACAGCTGTCAGAAATACTAATGATATTCCTTTCTAATTATGCGGATATACTGATAAAGATCTAGAACTAATTTATTCTCTCTGTATTCGGTAATATTTTAACGACTACTTGTGGTTAAATAATTTAATTTTTAAACGTATGAGACCAGGAAATAATTTTTATTCTGTGAAGAAGTACTTTTTACTCCGGGAAAGGAAAGAGGAAGAATTTAGATTTTGTTATAGAAAGATTGCGTAGAAACGTATGTAATTGGAGTAATTAACACCATATCGGGTGACATTTAATTCGAGTGACAATTTAGTTTATTAGAAGATAGTTGCTTTGTCCAGGAAATGTTTTCTTGCTTTTTACTTACACTATTTACTTACACTGTTGCCTGAATAGTGTCAATTTTAACAAGTTTAATTAGATAACATTGGGAATTTGCGGACTCTATTGCTGGGCTAGTTCAATTGGCCGATGCAATACAGTTCGCGATGCGCGGTTTCTTACATTCAAGTAACATTGTATGTTTGTACATTATTATATACATTGTATGTATGTACATGGACGGATGAGAGTATCTAATTAAAGACTCTCTAATTACTGAAAATGTCGAAATTAATGCCTATATGTACCTCGACAGAAATGAGTAAGTTGGTAATGCCTCACGCTCTGCGAGAACAGCAGACATCGACTAGTGGCATCACACCAGGGGTAATTAATAATAGTAATACAAGTTACCAGCATCCATTTTGTGTAGATACGCGTTTTGCTGTAATGCGGCTCATCGATGCTACTTTGTGGAAGGTGGTAGCTGACTATTGGCATCACATGAAACTGATACAATCTACGGGAGAACTCGGCTCTGTATTTAGAGGATGTTGGTAATTTGTATCATTATTATTAGTAACTTTGTCAAGTAAAATTATTCAACTCTCTTCTCCTGAAATGTTAATTTTCAGTGTTTTATGTTACAATATAAAAAATAATTTGGGGACGCAGTATCATGCGATAGCAAGAAACGCAAATCGCTGCTGCTGCTTTGATGGAACTATGCTCCCTGGTAGAGGCGAATGGGGCCATCGCTAAATGGGTTTCGCAAATTTTACGCAGTCACTCATAAATTGTATACTGTTCATTTAACGACTGACGATTGGATTGTTGAAATTGGTTTCTCTGGGATTCTACTCCAAACAACTTGAATGTCAGTTGAACCTGCTTCCAATGAATCTTCTCATATCTCAAATGATTGTTCCCCGGCATCGAGAAATACTTTAATAGAATTGGTCACTGCATTTAGGTTAATCCTTAATGTGATTTGCAACCTTTGTTTGGATGTTTGTGGCCGCCACTCACATCTTTGGCTCTGATTCCATAAAATTCGTGAAACGAATTAGTAAATATATATGCAACGGTGCAAATAGGGTAATACAGCTAGCAACATAAGTGTATTGGCACGCCTCGCTCCACACAAGTTCAATAAACTAATCTGAAACAGCTGTTTTGATTATTAATACAGCTGCTTTAATGAATTTAATGGAGCTTTCTATAAAGCTTTACGCAATAATAAATTAGCTCAAATATTTGTATATGATGGAGCTCTAAAATTCTAGAGTACTGGTGTATGTTAATATTTTAACATTGAGAAATAAGATCTTATATTAAGAGGGATCAGATGTTTATGTTTTCTTTGCAACACCAAAAGAAGAGAACATATTAAAATAAATCTGAAAATCATCAAAATACACATCCAGACTGATCCTTTTGATTTAAAAATATCGCAGGTGAAATCGCTAATTGTAAATTTTTTTGATTTCATTGTTTAAAAGAATTATAAGCTACCATTTGATAATTAAAATTGTAGCTCCTTTTAACATTTTACATGAATTTGTTAGAAAATCCCGGAAAACATATTTGCCCCAAGAGAAAAAGTTGCTTCCACACTAACATTTATGTTCAAGGCCTTCATTGTTTATATTTGTGTTTTCTATTCCAGAAAGTAATTATTTATAATACCTTATAACAATATTATAGAAACACAATTTTTAGTGCTGAAAGTATTATAAGTAAAAAGATACATTTCCTGTTTTCTTCCATTATCATTTGCCAGTTTGCACCTAGTATGTAGTGTATGTTTCTGATCCTGGAGTTATCAAATTTAATGTTCCTGATGGCGGTGGTGCTTAGATTATTATGTATAACAATATACTTTTAAAATATATTTGAAAATTATAAACTTGACTATTTGTGTTCATGTAATGTTAATTTCTTCAAACAGTAGGTTACATTACACTGTTACATACATTTTCTCTTATAAAATGTAATATAATTAACGTCAGACTAAAGAGAGATTTAAAGAGAAGTCCAGTTCTTTTATACAAAGGAATAGATCCTAACTTGTTTTGACATTTTTTATTTGAGCAATAGATTCTTCGAAAATATAGATTGACTACTAAGGTTTTATCTAGATATTGCCACAGTTCTTACGTAGAATCTATTCTGTTGAAGATATATACATAAATCATTATTCCGTAAATGACTAATTGTATATTATCTTTTTGCGGATACTTCGTGTCGCTTTTGCAGTAGCGATAACTTCTATCTGTGCAATGATTTGTGCCGGTTATTGTATCAAGCGGTATAAAGTAACGTTTATTTTTATACAGTTACGATGATGAGCAGTTCGCAATTTATTAGATTGTTACGTTCTGTTATTAACCGAAGAACTAGGTTAGCAATTGCGTGCAAAAATTGATTGGATTATAAGTTCTCTTGTTTTCATCTCTCGCTTGAAAGTATCGATTCCGCTGCGGTTACTGTTACTTCCTCACTCGATACCGGTGAAGGTAGCATTATAATAAAAACGATATGAGATGTTTTTGGTGTTAAAGCGTTCTTTGTATACATTCTACTTTTTATTTAATTTTATTCTAAAATCGTCGGCTATTATAAAGTATAAATTACGATGGAAAGAAGAAATAAAGTCTGTTATTAATCAAATTAAACAGATTAACAATTAGAGATTACTTATTCTGGTGGCCTTATATACACATAATTGCAAAAGTTAATTCTTTATTTAAAAATTAGTATGATCTGTATGACAAATATTATTTTTACACTAATCATTAACATAATTATGCCACCCTACTTACAATAATAATGCACGAGAAATAGGGTTTTGCTTAGGTTGTAGCTAGAGCAAGGACTGTGGCGTAATGTGGTAAACAACATAGAAGTGGAAGTGTTTGGCCTCTTCGTTCTCCCGAGTTATGGGCTTGCAACTACTTTTTATATAGGGTACCCAAAAGCGAAAGTGTTCCAGGGCTGTCTGCCCAGAACTATCCAAGCTCTCAAGCAACGCATCTGAGAGGAAATTAACGTAATATCCGTCAATATGCTGTGTGTGGTCATGTAAAATTTCCAGCTCCGACTATAGGAATGTATAAATTTTCGTGGATGACGTTTGACAAACGTAGTGCTTAAAAAATCATTTTGTGTTTATTGTACGTCAAATGCCTGCTCTTGTGCTTTATACGTAAAGTTTCAAATCTTTCCGTTTCATTGCCGGATCCGAAATAATAACTAATTCAAGACGGCCGTTTCGAGGACACGAATGGTCCTGATAACCGAATGTGTGGTACGAAGGGTACCACTTATCACCACAATATTTATCTATTGTTTTGTAGCCAGTCATATGTTCATAGTAAACCGTTGTACTATTATCTGATTCGTTATGAATTTTTTTCTGTATATCCAATCAATTTTCTAATAGCCAAATTGTAGGTATATTTTTAGGTTATCGAGCAAATAATCTTACTACTTGACTATCCCAACAACATGAAAGCTAATAAAATCTTGTCGAATACGTTTATTAAAATCACCAAGAATTTTATTTTATACACTATTAAATAATCCATAATGTATTCAATTGTATTAGCGCTGAATTGCAAATGATGTTCTAAAAATTTAAATATGCTTGATGCCGTTGAAGCACAGTAACTTCTTCCGATTAAGTATTCTGTTTTCAAACACTAATTTTTTTAATTTTTCCTCCGATTACATTAACGAGCGCAGTAAATTATTGTTAGATACCAACACACTCAAAATCTTGACATGTTGATTGTCAAATTATCTAGTTTGTTAATTTAATATCCATATTTTCCGCTTCTTTAAAAGCAACAGCAGTCGTAAAAATGAAATTTGTTTACTTCCAATCTGGATAATTAATTTATGGGCATTTTTATTACAGTTTATTAGATAAGAAACCTTCACGTTTTTTTGCGGGCGTAATATTTTGTGGAAATAGAAGTATAATCTTTGATGGCCCACTTTCTGCGTTAGATATAGATCCATGATGTAGAAAATACATTCCTGTGAATTTATTCGCTTCGAGTAAGCAACTTCTGATCTCCGAGCAATCTTGCTGTAAATTTATAGGTCGAAAAGTAAACATCGGTATATGTAACATGTAATAGGTATAAATAATGTAGAATGTGTATATAAAGTAACGTCAGTAATGCGAAATATATAGAATAATAACGCGTAAGTGGGAAAAAATACATTGCCGTAATATAAGAATATGTTTATATTAGCTAACCGTACCGTAACGGCAGAATCAGGTGCCGCGCTGACTATAAATTTGCCTAAAAAATTTCTCCCTACCGACTGGTGCTTGGACATATGAAGTTCGAACTTTTCCTGGTATTGTTTGATATATATGCGTAATATTATTATTGGTACTGCGTGAAGTCTGTGACCGAATGCTTATGCACTACCGTCCTCGGAAGTTTGGCTAAACGAAAATGTTTTTGAGCCTTAATTTAATAAGTGTTATTGCATTCAACTACCATAATTAGAGTTTAATTAGACCATTTAATTAGACCATAACAAAACTCTAATTACATAATTAGAGTTATAGTGGGCTATTCTTGTCTGCACGACAGGTCAGTATATTATTATATTTCTATATTATTTATTGGGGTTCAACACAAGTGTATATCGAGAAAGAATAAATATTTATATATATCTAATTATAAGCATTATATATCTTACCCACGTAGTACAAATAGAAATAAGATCGCTGAAAAGTTCCCACCATTATGTATGTTTCTAGTTTTATATCTCTGAACTGTGTCCGTTGTGATGAAAAAATGTTCTTGTATTTGGAGGATGACCGTTCGACATCTACGGATGTAAGACTATATATATAAGACTATATATATAATAATCCTTATATATAAATAATGGATCAGATGCACTATCGCCAATTTGCATTAATCTGGCAGAATCAGAATCTTTATTTACAACTTCCTGCAATTTTTCCACAACTTACATGACTTGTAGCACAGGAATATGTGTACGACGACAAAATCCAGTATTTTGATTTTTTTTATCGCATTAAATGAACCGGCATAACTGTTGTAAATTTCAACGGAATCATATTTGGGTTTCCTTAATAGCTGCAGCTTCATCTGGATTGAATTGCAAAACCATTCGACTTGCATCCGGCGAATCTTGGGATTTGGGTAACGACGCTTCCATCTCAATACTTGGTTTTAGAGAACTAGGCTCGGTGTGTGAACGTAATCGATAGGTATGCCTATTCATAACCGTTCCATTCGGAGAAGCTACCTTATAACTAATTGCACCAGTAGTTTCAATAATAGTAGAAGGCGTCCACTTTTGGCTCGGGACACACAAGCGAGCGAACATATTTTCATTTCCTATGAGATTCTCATTAGCTTCTGTTAATTGTTTGGTCCTTCCCTGCTGATCATTTCCTTTGTGAAATCCGGATAAACATTCTTCAATATAGTGGTTAATCTCCGACCCATTAAAATTGGTGCTGGTGATTTGTTTAAACTATGAGGTGTGATATACTGGGTGAAAAGGTATCTGGAAAGTTTTGTTCAAATATTATTTCCAAAGATATTAATCTACCAAACTCTTCCGATAATGTAAATTTTGTTGCAGATAGAAGAAATAAGAGAAGAGCTTGATAGTTACCTGGTCTTGGTAACAAATAAGCATTTTATGTGAAAAAATTCATTTTATTTCTCAATATAGTCTCTTTTGAGGTCGATAAACTTGTTTGTGCAATCACTTCATCATGCATTGCCTTGAAAAAATCAGATTTTTTTTCTTCGCCAAATGCGGACACAGAAATGTCGTAACGATCTAATAGGTTAGCATAATATTTGCAATTAATCTTTTTGCCGTATTCAAGCCATCAAACGTAGATTATGCTGAGTACATTCCAAAACACTGTGGCCGTGATCTTATTGGCTTCGGTTTTCTTTAGCGCCAATTCTTTGGTTTCTGCCGTGTTTTGCTGTCCACGTTTCCATGTTTCGTCAACAGTTATGAATCGACGTCAAAAATCACTCGGCTTGCGCTATATCATCATCAAACATTTTTTTGGAGTTGATATACATAAGCGCGTGTTTATGGTTACGTCGTATTTATTTTTAGTTTCAATGCACCCAACCCACTGTTCTGTTTATTATAGTAATACTATATGTCAGTTTTGTTGAAATTATGTGTACGAATAATATATACATTTTATCACCATGTTCCAATATTTCAATTGTCAAAGTGATTAAAACGCGGTCGATAATACACTTCCGTTTATCCGATTTGTTTGTAAAGTTACTGCACCATATACGAATCGGTGTCACATCGTACCAGAAAATTCTTTATTATTAAAACTAGAATTATCGTATCTTTTTTCTCGTTTTCTTTTTTTTGTTATCATTATCATTGCTTATTACTAATTAAAAAATATACATATCTTCCATACAAAGTAAAATTATAACAAATTTATTTATTTTAAAGAGACCGCTTAGGAGACGTCGATTTTTGGTGTACAAATAAATAGAAACCAATCCTCCCATCATGTCTGATTAGGTATTCGGAGGTAGTGGTACGTAAATAATAATGACTATCACAGCATCTCAATAACAATAAATAGATCTATAAAAAAGAAATCAATAGAAATGAGGTACTGGTACTTACAAACGAAAGGTGAAGTTTGTTACTACAATTAACCATGGTTATAAAATCCTAATTTAATTAACGATGATGAGTATAAAAAAAACCTATTTGAAAAAAAAAATGATCATTGAGATTGTTAAGTTTGTACGGTAGAGTTCAAATTCGTTCAAAATTTAAATTTTGTAATTTTTCTTGCTTGTGTTTTGAATGCCACTACTTTTTGCTATAAGTACAAACGCCAGTAAATACATTGTCAGAATGACAGATATTTTTTTATCTTCATGCATCAAGAAGCTTATTGTGGTGAAGGAGCGATAGAAAACTAGATGATAAATTATCAAATTATTTAAGAATGTAGGTTTTCACTGCTGCTGTCATGTAGCAAGGATTAAATTAGAAGACTAGGATTAAATAAGAACGTAACGTAGCGTCGTTGTTAGAATTAGACGCATACAAACTCATTTAAAAAACATCCACTCAGCTTTGTTGGATTTGTTCTCTCGAAACAAGTATTTTGAAGTGGTTAAAAAAAACGTATATGGTGTTATGTACACAAAAGTTTTGATAAGGCAAGTAATTCACTTTTAAATTAACTCTTTAGAAGTTTTCTATGTTAAACGATGGTTAAATAACGTCGGACAAGGAGAAAATGTCACGTTTTTGGTTAGATTGATGGTGATATAGTTTACTGGACTAAGCAATACATTCCAAGTTAGTGATGGTAATGCGTCCAAATTGCACAATTTAGTTTTCGACATGTGCGATGCCAGGTAGTCGCGGTAAAGAGCGATGTTGATTTTTACGACTCCCGGTGTGTTTAATTCCGTAAACGGTACAGCTGGCAGTCGGGCAATTTCGACGTTATTTTATAGTTGCCGTGTCTCAGGAACCGTAATAACACCTTCACATGCGAAACAATATTTTCCTCCGTTCCGTTTCATTAATATCCTCGAATCGGTAAACAACACGTTTTATACGATTGTCCGAACAATTGTCCGAGTTGTATGTTTCGAGTTGCTGTTTAAGGGTTTTTGTTATACGCCACCGTTTGCTTCGAACGCGATGTGAACTATCTCGTTAACGAAATCTATCGGCGTTTACCTGTCATTTTCGCCGTTAATTGGGTGCAAGCGAAATAGATTAAGCAGTCATTGTATGCGGTAATTGAGCGCCCGTTACTTTAATAAAATTTTGTTTTATGGCAACAATGTATGTACATTATGCGTCCAGTATTTGGAGAATGGACACCCTTATCAATAAATAGGTACTTAATGATGCTTGCTGTATACTATCTTAAATAATAAAAAAGAACGACATGAAAGGCCAAAAACATATAGCGGTGTAGGAGCAAAAAAAATAATGTTAAAATAGCTTCCTTATGGTATTGGTGGAATCATTCGCGGCAAACGCAAAACGACGAGAGAAAAAATATACTAGTTACAGATATGTTTCTGGCTACCCAGCGTCAACGGCGTGGTTCTGAGAGTATTTTATCTCTACTCTGTATCGCTCTTGCCTCACAGTTGTCTCGCTGCTTTCTATACGACAGGAATGCATTCCTTGGCACTAGAAGTTAGCAAGAAATGCCTAGCTGGTCATTCTCAAATGTTGTGACATTAACTAAGAGGCAACGGCGGCACAGCGTAGTGTTAAAATTCTCTCGAAACCACGCTCATAATGCCGGGTAGGAATCTCCATGGGTAGTGTATTTTTTTCTCTCCTTGTGTTGTGTGCCGTGAATGATTGCATAAATAGCACGAGGAAGTTATTTTTATATTATTTTTTTTGGTTATTGTTTCTAGGCATTGTCTGATGTGATCTGTTTATAAGGCTTTTTAAACGAGAAAAATCTCTAATCTGAATAACCTGTGATATTGTGTAATATATTTTTTTTGTATATTCGTTCTTTGTTTTACATTTAGGTGTTCAGATTCAGATCGTAACAGTTCTTTAATAGTAATTAGGCATCGTTTTGTTTTTTTATTATTGAATTTTATTATTAATAGAATGAAATAAAGTTTATTCGAATTTTTTGGACGTTTCTGGGAGAGATTTTCAATATTTTTGTTTTTTATTGTAATGTTAATTAATTAGTAAAAAATCGCTAATATTTCTTTAATTTTGTTATTTAGTTTTACTCGTATAGATTAACACAAGTATTTATTTATTTAGTGAGGGGTATACTTAAAAAAATAAATTATTTAAATTGATAATATACACTCCGCCAAAAAAGTATCGCATAATTTAGTTTTGAATCATAAAAGTATCGCATAATCTTTGTTTGTATCATAAAGCTGTAAATATACTTTAATGCGCTCTAAGATATAATTTCTATGATTGTTTAAATAAAATACAGGCCATATAGAAACAAGAACTCATACTTGAGATTTTTATTAAAACAAGAAATTATAATTTTGGAAAGAAAAATGTCATAACAGTAGCTTTTAATACTGAGTATTGCCACCTATGGCTCTTATGACCGCTCGCATACGGTTTGGCAGAGATTCGATTAACCTCCGTATATAAGCCTGATCCAAATTCTCCCACTCGTCACGGAGAGCATTTTCTAGTTCATGCAGGTCCGCTGGGGCAACATTTTGGGTTCATGTCCGGACTTACCGCAGGCCAATCTAAAACTGGAATACCAACATCGTTAAGGTATTCCTGGACGATTATTGCAACATGCGGTCGTGCATTATCGTGCATTAACATGAATTCGTTTCCTATAATTGGCGCATATGGTACTACATGTTCTTCTAAAATGTCCGTTATATACCTGTGGGCAGTCAGTGTACCTCTGTCTATTGGTACTAACTCTGTACGACCTGTTAAACAGATGCCTCCCCAAACCATAATAGAGCCACCAGCGAAATTAGGTCTAGGTCTGATATTACACTGCGAATAGCGCTCACCGTCTCGTCTGTACACTGAGATACGCCTATCTGAGGTGTAAAGACCAAATCTTGACTCATCTGTGAAGAGTACATTGGCCCAGTCATTAATGTTCCAATTTACATGTTCTCTGGCAAACCTTAAGCGAGCCACTCGGTGGTTCCTAGTGAGACGAGGGGCCGTTACAGCTACTCTAGCTCTTAATCCACTCTGACGTAACCTATTCCGAATAGTTTGAGTACTCACACGAGTATTTCTGACTCTAGCCAAGTCGTTCTGCAATTGTCTCGCAGTTACATGTCTTTGACGTAATGCTTGTAGTAGTAAATAGCGGTCATCTTGGCGAGTAGAACATCTTGGACGACCTGGTACAGGTCTTCTACTGTAATTGCCTGTTTCCCTATATCTGGCTAGGGCTCTAGAAACACTTGACTGATTGATGTTCATCAAATTAGCAACGTATGCTTGAGATCGTCCATCTTCGATTAAAGCAACTATAGCAGCCACTTGTTCTGAAGTTAAATTGCTCATTTTAGTTTTAAAAGCGTTGGTACAGAACTCTGACTTCGCACTTTGAATTTATCCGTATAGGAAGACTTTCAATAAACAACTGAACAAACCTTACACATATGCATTTTTCTAAATGTGTTCTTTTAGAAAAAAAAAAAGTAAAAAAGCTATGTTCCATGATTTTGTTAGTGTTTTTATAGTTCACATACACGAGACAAACTTTTTGTGAACGTATAAAAATATCTTGGTTTATAATATAAATGCCCTTTTTTAGTTTATGCGATACTTTTTTGGCGGAGTGTATAAAAGAAATACTGGGTTGATGCCGTACGAAGCATGTAGTGTGATTCCGCAGTGCGTCAGGGAAAGATAATTAGTTCCTTGAGTAATTTAAAGAAAGATTTTCTAAATTAAAAAATATTCGGAGGCAGTAAACTTTCACGAACATTCTCTAAACTAATCCGTCTTAATTTTTAGGATAATCGACATAATTTGTGTTTTGTTGTTGTTTCTTTAACGACCGATATCTTAAATGCATTTCACATGAATGCAATGGAAAATATTTTCCATCAATTAGTTTATATGAGCTAATAGCCCAAATTATTTTTGATTCGCCCTACTTAACTCTTCTTAATTGAATACCATGCACGTATTTCAAGGATGTAGAAAAGTTGTATATTTAAAAATATATTTAAAAATTGTTGTTGTTTAGTGAATTAGATATAGAACTACCCAAATAAGTAATACAAATTGTAATGTCGTTCCTTATACTTTGTTTAACATATAACTATATTTCGAAAGTAACGAAAATTAAGAGATACTATTATAGAACTTCAACAAATTAAGCCAACAACAAAAATTAATAGATACCAAATTACTAGAATAATAGGGTTATCTATTTTGATGAAATAAAAGCCCCAACTTTCCCGTCAAGTTATATACCGCACTATACAACATTTCGGCATGAATTGCTGCAATTTGCTCCCTTCTACTGTCTTTTAATTCTTCCAGCGTTTTTGGTCGTATTCTAAGCAGATTTTGAAATAACTCGAAAGTATGTTAAATGCACAAAATGGCGTTTTCAGGTTTGTTCTCATTTTGTTACTATGGAATAACTTTTTAACATTTTCAGGTACCGTTCACTAGCAACTGTTGCAATTACGAACTCGTCATTTTGAATTTTCTCGAGAAAATACGAACTAGTGATGACATTTCAAGAAACAATGATTTTGTTGTCATGAAAACCGTCGCAAATGATTGCGGATTCTCGGTTCACCATATTTGGCAGTTTTGGGTAAAAAATGATCCTCATCTGTCCATCAAACGTTGGATGTAATTTCAGTCTAAGTCATTCATAAGGCAAAATCGTGCCTGATTCTTGAATGTAGCCCCCTCAAATTAAATAATTACTGCGGTTCATAAGGGTTTAGAGGATTAGTTTTGACCATGTCTTGATTTTCCTTAGGAACTTCAGGCTGGCACATCACTTACCTGTGGTCTTACTAATTAAAGGAGATCAGTTATAGACACTGTATTCTAAAATTTGCTAATGATACTACGGTACGTCTTCATTTTACAGGGGTTCTTAAATCGGACATCCTCGTAAACAGGTAGTGTAATTTCTACCACATTTGTAATAATACTATTATTCTCTGCCTTTCTATTGTTTTTAACCTGTTGGAACTTAAGATAAGTTTTATTTATTGACTAATCAACATCATTAAATTGCATTCGCATTGTTTTGATACTTGTGATTATTATAACCAAACTTTTATTTTGGATAGATACACCAAAATCTGTATAATAACTTAAACTGTGTCCCTTACTTTATGGCAACCTCATATACATATATACACCCCATTATTTTTGCAACATTGAACTAGTATTTGCCCAACGTTTGTACTTTGGTATTGTCGCCATGAATTTTATTTTACTAGTTCCTACCGTGTTTACAGAATTGCAATTGCTCTCGATCGCTATAAATTAGCAAAAATTTCCAATACATTACGTATAAACTATCGCTTCTCTTAAAACAAAAAAAGCGCATAAACCATTCAAATCAATATGTCATGTATTATGCATGGCGTGACGTCGCAAAAAAAAAATAATTCCGTCAATTGTTTAAGTGATTTTTTCAATGCCAATTGCATACTGCAGCTCACGTATGAGTCACAATTGCAATCGTACGGATATTTGCATGAATTCGAATTGTAAATGAATTTATACGTTTTCATTTGCAATAGCAGATCATTTTATTTAACGACATACTGATGCAAATTTTTTTTCATTCTAGTGAATTAATTTGAGTGCTAAAATAGAGGCAAAGCGTTTGAAGTTAAATTAATTGGATAGAAGTTCTATACGAAGAGACGTTTAAAAAATCAATTGATTTTTCGAGATTGGTTAATTAAATTTTGGGTCCATACAATTCGGGAGTGTAGAACACTCCTTGAACAATTTAAATTAAAATAGAAATCAATTAAAAACATATTACGAGTATTAACATTTGTAAAAAGAGACTAACTTTGAGTGCGAGGTTTCAACACACTTAAACGGACCATACCGGAATCCATTTTACTACCATATTTGACTGTCGACTATTACTTCGAATTTCATGCGATGAACATTAACAACAAAATGGAAACAGAGCCAAACAATGTTATCTGCATGAATATTATTGCTTATCCACTTTTTTATTTAATCGCGATAGCGACTGTTTAACTACAGCTCTTGACAAATACTTTGATAATGAATTTCGATTTAATTTCCTTCGTTCTAAATTAACAATCATTGGGAAACAAAACGATTATTTGACGAACGAAGTTTAATTTACGAAATTACAACTGAGATACGACAAAAAATAATACATTAAATTGAAAGATTTGGGATGTGAAGAAATCTAGTTGTTCACCAGTTCCACCAAGACTGTTCTTGGCTGGACTTACTATACTTTCCTAATTCCCGCGCTACTTACAGAGTAGGAGAATTAAAGAAGTTGGAGCTACTGAAAATGAGCACATGGGGTGAACACATAGGATGAAAAGGGTGGACATAATGAACTCACTATAAACTAATGCTAATGATAGCTTGATGTTATAGAAAAACTTTACATCAATAACGTTTCACTAATACTGAACGCTCATCGATATAATATCAAAATGAAGAGCGTGCCATAGTTGGCCGTGGTTGAAAATTAATAAAGGTTAATAAAGGTCGCAAGGTTCAAATAACTACTTTGCACCCAGAGAGTTAGTTTTTCCTTACTAATCATTAATTTATCGTTCATAACGGTTTATTTATATTAATTTATTCTTACAAATTGGCAAAACCGTTTAATACTTAAAAAAACAAACTTTAGGGATTAATGCTAAACCAACGCACATATTTTTGAAAAATGCTTTATCGAGAAAAGTTATTAAGATTAGAACAGCTGAATGCACATAGTAATGATTTTATATTCGCGAAGATCGTGGCCGAGTTTTATTTTTCGTTGAAGATAATAATTACAATCGGCACCTGAGGGTTCAAGATACCTGAACATTTTTTCCCGATATTGAGGTGATAATCTCCGTGAAGCTGCAACGGATCGAAGTATTTAAGAAGAAATATTATTTTGATTCTACTACCTTAGTGTATAATTAATATTATAATAAATGAAATAATAATAAAAGTTATATATGTTTACACTAAAGATAATGTAATTAATGTTAAGAATATCCCTGTGTCTTTCATAGGTAGCAAGACAGGCGATTACTAGGATGGTATGAACTCCACCAATTTTCTATTGAATTAATTGAGAAAGACACTCTGGCCAAATCTTCCACCAAGAAGCGTGCTTGGAGATAATAGATAACTAAAAAGAACTAAAGAACTAAATACGATCCCACATTTTCTTCGACCAGGGCTAAAATGATCGAAGGCCAGGTGTAAGAAATATTCATCACGATTCAAAAGCAACAAAGTCAGAGTTACATGAGGTCATTAAAGCGCATAAAAATGCATACACCAGATGAACTGTTGTTTCAGCATGGATACGGTGTGCTCAAGTTACCACCGTATCATTCAGAGTTGATTCGTATAGAAAAAAAAGAAAAAGAAAAACTAGGCAACCATAAAATATTGAGAGGCAGCAAGAAATATTATCTTTAAAATGGTAGATACGGAGGCTCTCGCGAGACATCCAAGGTTGGATATTGTTGATGAAATTGTTGATGGATTTGTAGCCGACGAGCATCTTTTGGACGGTATAACTGATGAATTTGGAAGCAGCGATACCAATTTCTTTTGATTCGGAGCAATTTATATTGAATATATGTATAGTACTAGATATATACATACCTAATACTGATTAATAGTGCTTGACTTAATGCAAAATACTTTTAAAATAATTTTATTCATAAAATACACTTCGGTATATCAAGTAGACATCAGATGAGGTAATGATGATGACAATAATGCAATATGTGCAATATTTTATTATTGATGTGTAAATAAAAAAAAGTACTTATCTTTTAATAAATGCCTTGTAAACTTCTCGTTTCTATTTTTACTGGCAAAATAATTTACTCGTTTCATTAGTTATACTTATTAATTGTTTATTAAAACAGAAAATACAATTATTGGGAGATAGCGGCTCATTTAACAACAAATGAAATAAATTCTATCTAACTTTACGTATAATTACCGTGCAGGTAATATTTTCAACTTTTTTAGTTGAGATATACCTTCTAAAAGAGAGTAAATTAATAAAGAGTAAAATAATAAATAACCAAATAGAACATTATTAAGATGACAAAGTCAGATGGAATTATTCCTTTTTTTGCAGCGACTAGATAGACTCGTGTCTATTCGCCTCATGAGAATGGATTCGTGTTGCCTAGTGGTCCCCTCGAGAGTCGACATAACACGAGTCTGTCTAGTCTCTGCAAAAAGGTAATAATTCCATCCGCTTTAGTCCTCTCTAAACATCCTATGATTTATTTCTATAATTATACTTGCTAAGCATATTTATATTTTTTAATTCAGTAATTATATACGAGTTTCATTATTCATATTTTTGAAATCTATGTTTCATGAACGGTAATATTCTTGATGTGTCACATTAGTTTCTTTTAAACCGTCTACGCCTATGAGCGAATTTTCTGCACGCACGGCAATGACGTAATTGTGCCTTCTGATTCTGAACCAGATGTACCCATAAAAATGTTTCCTTTTTTCAAGTAGAAAATTATTAATATCAGTATTTTGTATTGTACGTGAGATTATTATTGATTTTGTTAATGTTTTTCTTAGGCAAGCACTGTTGCAAGTGGAAGATCGTAGATTATTCTTCTACAAATAAATGTAGGATCACAAATTACATTTACATAAACCATTACGAACATGTGCTCTTGAATATTAATTTTCTTTCATTTATTTGTAGTTCTCAACGTTCATTTAATAATTACACCGTCAGATTGCTTCATAATTAGCATTTATTATCATACAGGATCGCGCCTAATTACCGATTCGTTTAAACGGAATGCCATTCAGATATATGGATAGACATCGATTGTATGTAAATACAGGACTACGAAAACCTACGTTCATTTTGAGCGACACTTTAATAATGCATTAGACTCCGTACGAAAGTGGCTCGCGACAAAAACTGATACGAACCAGCCAATAAAAGTTTGAGCTTTCCATATTTACATAGGTTCGTGTTTTATGGACATGTCCGTTTTAGCGCTAACGTTACGATTAAGGTAATATAAATCTGCCATCTGATATTATATAAAAGCTGTTCTGCATTGTACTGTGATGGGTCGTAGGGAGGATAATTTTAAATTGAAGTTGATTAGTACGACATATTTTTTAAATGTGTAGGTAGATGTTGAAAACTCTTAATTAACATTAAATTGAACTCTTCGCCAATGAGCACAGTTTCCACCAGCGTTCAGGCAAAAATTTCAGCTCTAACTGCGTGTTGCTTAACAAGTATCGAGATTGGAATAAACATGAAAGTATCGGAACCTAACTCCTATTACACTGCTGACATTTTGTCCGGTTCGAACATGTAGTCAGTGTTAACATATCTATCTTTTAAAAAGGCACTCGGTCGATTGTAGAGATTATGATTAGACATTGTTGGTCAAGGAATGGGATTGTTCGGGGAGATCCGATTCTGTGCTGTTATCAATAAGAAGGACCATTCCGGACAGCGTTGGCCTTCGTTTAGATGGACTGGTTGATGACCTAGAAAGCTTTCCACTACAAGAAGAACATGTAGCTTCAATGCTCACTTTCTTTGTGTCTGTAATTATGACAATAATTTGGAAGTTACCGTTACATCAGTGACGACGTTTGTAGTATATGTTCATTTTCTGTAAAATTTGAGATTTTTTGAATTGGCCTCTTTCTTCGACTTGTTTATGAATTTTCTTCCCACCGTGCAATTGGCCATGAAATCTGAAAGAAGTGATAATACAGTCTGATTCACTTCAAATATTTTTATTACCGTTAATCGAATTTTTGCAAATAATATTTAATGTGCAAAGAGGGCTAGAGTCGTGACGAGAAAAGTATCAGTAATAGTGAACTATAAAAGAATGATAATAACAATACTCCTATAGATACGCTTGTTTGTTTCAAAGAACATTGGAATAATGCAAACATTACATGGTTCCAATTATATTATATGTCGAAACGTACTTCATGATTTAGATGTTTAATCGGAGATATTTGGAGTTTTATTATGTAAGTGTTTCTGGGTAATTATAAATTGGGCTAATAGAGACCCATTTTGTCGCTAATGCAGTGGTGTGATCCTAGGCAGGCCGAAGTGAACAAACAGTCAGAGTCGACCCTTATCATCGTTCAGATGAATGTTTCATAAATGCACCTTCATTTTTTTCTTTTTAACTTTTGTTAGTAAATTAGAAAACGAATAAGTAACTATAAAGAAGAAAACAACACGCAAGAAGCAAATTACTGGTATATGTGTTTATTTACAAAAAATACTATTTTGATTTGCACTACAATAGGTTAAATTTAAAATTAAAATGCTTCATTCATTTATTTTATTACATATAATTTATTTATATCGCTGTTGCAGTTATGACTAGTCTTTCTCTTTCATTCTAACGTTATGGTAAATTTTCCATTGAACCACTAAGAATGAATACAAGATCTTTATATGCAATTCTTTATTTAACTCATTGAATTTAATACGTCCATCAGTATAAAGATTATATTTCAATATTTGATATTTAAAGAACGAATTCTTTTTCTTCGTAGCGTATTCTGAAGGAATATTGACAATTACAGACCGATATCAATGATATCAAAGTTTGCTAAAACCTTTGAAAGCGTTGTTTATGCTTGTCTGCTTCACAACATCATGTCTTACGTATTAGCATGGTTTTATTTGAGAAAGGTCTACTGTTAATCAAATTTAAGTTAAGACGTAATATATATTAGCTTTAATAGCGCTTTTGTCGTCACTGACCATGGATTATTATTAAAAAAGTTATCAGCATTTAGATTAAGCTCTTCACTGTTAATTCTACTTACTGAGTCGATCGCATTATGCCTTTCCTAATGGATACAGATTGCTTGAGTACTGTCCATTATTTGGTGTATCTCGGGGATCGCATTCAGGACCACTTCTTTCTGTGCTTTTTGTTAACGGTCTCTCAACTAATAAGATAACGATGTTCCACACTTACAATGTAATTTTCAATTGGTGTTCATTCCTAAAATTAAAGTTAAATATCAGTAATTCCTTGTTCATTTCCTATGCCAGAAAAGTTAACAGTACTGATTGAACATACTTGATACACAATTCTGAAAGATTTGGGTTGCTGCTTTCTCGGCTAGGTTTTTCTTCTTATATGTGCTTCTGCTTATAAAAGGTTGGGCTTTGTTTTAAATATTGAAAATGTTTGAATTGCCATCGAAAAGGTACAACAGCG
>JAIOKQ010000608.1:0-28517 GCA_020654165.1 Oryctes rhinoceros
ACCATAGGCGTCGATAAGGAACATAAATAAAGTACATAAAAACAAAAGAAATAAAGAATTTTAAAACGCTTACTTTTGTAATTAGCCGTATCCAATATAGTGGGTGTTAATGCACAAGGAAAATAGTATTAGTCAGCACACGAGGAGGTAGGCACATTAAAACTGTTACCGTAAGCGCAATCCGATTTCTCAAACATCTGAAGCATTAGGAATGTTTCCACAGTCGTTTCTTTCAAGGATGTTCGTCGTTCTGAAAAAATGTTTTTATATCTTGAAAATGAACGCTCGACGTCTAATGATGTAATACACGCGTAATTAAAATAATCTTTGAATTTAGTCACCGGATCAGTAGAGTTACCTTCCCAAACTTGTCTTAACCTGCTAAAATTTGTATCTTTCTTCATAACACTTTTAAAATTTCTTGTAACGATATCATTTTTTTTTGTTATTTATACAGTGTAGGAGTGTATTAACGTCATCTAATATTTGTACTGACTCCGTCAGGGACAGTGCACTATTTTGTAATTTATTTATTGCCTCAAGTACTTCTCTATAATTGTTGTAAACGGTTTGTAAATCTGCTTCAACGGAAATATCTTGGAATTTATCCTGGCTTTCCTTAATAGCCGCAGATTCGTTGGGATTGAATTGTAAGACGACTGATTTTATTTGCCGGAAGTATTTAAAATAATAAAACGCTGCCTTCAGCCATGTCTCCCAACGCGTAAGAATCGGCTCTGGTGGTTCGGGAATACCGGGACATTGTTTATGAAATTCACTGGTACGTTTGGGAGATTTGAGAAACACTCGTTTCGTATTTGTTATTAATGCATTTACCTCAGGGAAATTTGCACGAATAGTTTCAGCCGCAATATGCAGAGCATGAAGTTTACAAGTAATATGTAACATCATCCCATAATGTTCTTGAAGAGAACGACCTACACAACGCATTGTCGCGGCACCATCGGTCATGAAAATTAATACTTGAGTAGTGGCAATTTCAAATGTTTGTAAAGTATCAACGACTACGCTCTCGATAGCGTCGGCAGTACACGATTTTAGTCTTTTACTAGCTAATAAAATTCCCTTTGTAGGTTGACGAGGTTCCAGTATACGTACAATCATATTCAAACTAGAATGTTTTTTACGGTCTGTCGTTTCGTCAATACATAACCACACTAGTTTATTTTTTTTTGCAGATCTGATCCTGTTTTCAATTTCGGTACGTACACTTGGCATACATCTCCTTAAGCTTGTTTCTGACGGTAACTCAACGTCTGGATTATATTTATTCCAAAATTCACGGAATGGTTTCTTCCTGAGTAAGGAAAACGGTAAATTACACGCAGTCAGCATATAAAATAAATCAATTATAAATTGAGTTGCCTCAGTCGGTGATACACCCAGTTTTTTATTTTTGTGTTGCTGACTATTTACATGTCTTCTACAGCCATATTTATCATTGCACATCAGAGGTATATTACAAATTTTACATATAATCTTACCTCCATTATATATTAAGTCAGGAAATTCTCCATAGAACTTTTTCACTTTGTCGGCCTGTGGGCGTCTCTTACTACGCGCGTCCGCCATACCGTCACAACCCGATCGCATACGGTAATAAACTACCGAAATGCGATGCGAGTTATTTGCTTATATATTACATTACATATCCCCCCGGCCACGCCCGGCGGTACGCCTTCTGACTTGCCACGTACTTTGGGGAGCTCTAGTGATTAGTCTCAAGTATCACAAATAAACTATTTATTTGCGTTTAATATTCCTTCATACCAAATTGTGGTGTTTAATAACGGCAGCAAATTAAAATATTTACGGCAAACTGTGTTTATTTAAGGGAATATCGGGGATTGGACTACATTTAATGTGTAGATATATAGTTAATAAACGTAGGTAACACATTTTAATTGTTCGATTATTATCAGTTTAACACATTGAAGGTATGAGTGCAGAAATCCAACGTACGACGAACGACCATGGCGAATGCCATAATAATTGAATATTTATTGATTTAAAATTACCATATAATCACTTTAACGCTGAAACAGTTCTATTCACAATTACTGAGATTTGGCGCAATAGCTTATATACCCATCAAGCTCAAACGTAAACGTTTATTCTGTTGATAAGTTGCGTTGTCTATCTACATCTACATCTACTCCTTTTAATAATTTTAATAATAAAGTTGCAGTTATATCAATTCACTTTCTAATCACTTGTAAACCATCTCGATTTATAATCACTTATAATAGCTACTTTGTAATCGATTGAAACTGCAAATTAGTAAACCCAAGAAGATAAGTGATAAAACTATTGCCGATATGAGAGGGTATATAGACCATTCACCTGGAAAATCAATTAGAAAGGTTTTATAGGAAACTAACTTGTTCTATGGTACAAGTCAGGATATTTTTAGAAAATTTGAAATTTATGTTATACCTATAAAATCTCAAGCCCATTGTTCGGTTAATTTCGGTCGGTTAATTTTTCACGGAACGACAAACGTATACACCGAGAAAAAGGATTTGTTGATTTAATATATTATAAAAACTTGATATTTGAAATAATAAAATTAATTATCCGAACCATAAAAATTGGTAGTAACAAAATCGTTAAAACAACAAATATAATTATTTTACTCTAAGAAATAACAAAGAACAAATGCTGCTAATAACGCTGCTCATGGTACTGGCGGAATTACTCACGGCAAAGTCTATGCGAGGAGAAAGAACGCCAGAAGACATGATTCTGACTTCACTGGTGTCATCAGCGTGATCGCGACAGTATCTCTACTAAGCCTGCAGAAATGAGTTGCTTCACGAAATTTGTGGAGATTAGATAGATTCGTGTTTATTCGTCATAAGAGAATGGGCTTGTGTTGCCTTATGGCATCCCGGAGAGTCGACGAAACACGAGTCCCTGCTAATTTCGTGAAGAGTACGAAAAGTGTACTCGTTTTTATAGACTTATTCTATACTTACATTGCTGTTTGTCATTTAACTTATGTTACCCCTTTTTAAAAACGACGGGGCAGGCGTGTCTCCTGGCGTTATCTAGATAAGTGTCTGCCGTCCAGGAAATACACCTAGTTCGTCGTTCTTGTAAGAGGGTGCACTCTAGAGACACATTCCCTTGAGTTCAAGAAATTTATTTGCACGTGATGTCAAACCTAACTATTCTTTGACACAAAAAGATATTTTAAAAAAATACTATTTTATTTTGATACCTCATATTTACCTATATTGAGGAAATATTGCTTTCACATAATGACACTTCGTCAAAAAAATATATTTCTTTCATGGAGACAATCCTTTCTTTCGGTGTAGAATTCGCAATAATTTATTTCAATCTTCCCTTAACTAGTTGCATCATGCTCAAAAGAATGGAAATTTTCAACAATTAACTTCTTTTATGAATATTTTGATAATCGTGTAGTATATTTCCCTTCATATTTTCCTTTGTTTTACTGTTTCGCGTCTAAAAAAAATTAGCTTTTAATAATAAATAAACTAAAACTTATCGAAAAAATTCGAAGAGACAACTGAGAATTTGTATTGAAATCGGGAGGGAATCATTGAGCATTTATTCCGAATTCTTCGTTTACTTTCACTAGCAAATATTCTTTTTATTCTGCTACATTTACTATTATAGACATAGGCTACCATTATTACCGTTAAATATGTAAATTTGAAGTTTCAATCTTGATATGATTTATGGAAGATTTAATTGTAGTTATATTAAGCACAAAAGGAAACAACAGAAAAACGGGGTCTTCTTCATTTTATGCTGCCTTATTTTATGCTGAGCTATTGTATTATCATTACTTACAATTATACAATATGTGAATTACTAAAGCTAAATTATTTCAATTGGGATGCACCTAATGTCGTGGAGTTAAGAGTTTTAAAATGATTAGCAGTAAGTAAATTACAATAAGAATAACATTGTGAGCACATCTAACTTGCGCAAATAAAATACACGTAACAGGATGTGTTACCATTGATGTGATCTAATAATCTTCCGGTAAACGAGCTGTTATCTATGCCATTTGGAGCATGTGAACATAATATGAAGCCAGTTCTAACGCTAATAGCAATTATGCGATTAGTTATTGTTTGTTTTGTAATTATAGGTGCACACACATGCGTTTATTTTGGATATAGATATCCGTTAATTAATCTGTGCATTACTATGTTTTGTTGTTAATTATTTCCGCGTATAAGTACGTATATTATTACGACTTCATAAAAGCGTATTGCAGATTGGGCGTTTACTGTAACCTTTATTGTAAAAGAATATAGTGTTAATCGGCAAACAATGTACACTACCACTCATAAGTTTAATTTTGGTATGCAATAAAATCTTGATGAATGCAATGAAATAAACGAGATGGACATCTTTATGAAGTCAGGTAATTACTGAATATCTGTAAATAGAACATTTTATTAGGAAATACCAAGTGATTGCAAGCAATAACTTTTCTAATAGAATCCAGCGATAAGCAACAAATTGTGAGATTTAAAATATCACATGTAACGACAAATGTTATTCAACCGATTGCGCTCTGGCAACTATCAAAGTTAAGTCTTTTTGACATTATTTTTCCAAGATCCGGTTTTCGGTTAGGGTTCTCTTTTACCCGAATCTTCACTTCTATCTATTGATCTCTTGATAGAAGTCCCCGGGGCGTTCTTAATTCCTCACGGTTGTGGGTCACCTTGATGGATTCTATAACTACGGCAGGCGGTTCGTTCGCGACATCTTATACTTTTGATTTTGACCTTGATTGATTGGTTTTCTATAGGTGTTAGGAGAAATCATATACTACTTACCGAGCCGAAAACTCACCGGACGATCACGACTTACTACAATAACCAACGATCAGTTTCTTGGATTAGACGAAGTCACCATGGAGATCGGTAGATTTTATCATCGTCAAATAAGCGTATTTATTAGTGGTACCGAGGGCGCGCCACTTGGTAAGAAGCAGGCATAAGGAGTCGGAAACTGCATAATGAAATAAAGAAAATGCACGAAATCGAACACGAGCCCAATGAATTGCAGCACTCTGAATCGGCGAATCAACATTTGAGCTGTACAATTGCTTGTCGAATGTTTGTGTGTTATTAAGAAAAGAAGAAGAGAAGAAAGAGCAATGTGCTACTATATTTTTTAAACATCATAGTGCTAATATTATGGTTTGGGAATGTTTCTGAAGTGATCGAATTAGCTCGTTGTTTAACGTCGACGGAACATTAACAAGTAATGTTTGCTTGAACGTTTTGTAAGGACGAACGACGCGAAATAATTAGTAAAGGAATTGTTTGCGAAGCTCATTGCAAAATATATTCTGACATTAATGGAGTGGATTGTAATCTTATTGAACTAATATGTTGCTATTTAATGTGAGAATTATGATAATTACGACCAAAAAGAATTTTGGAGTACGTTACCGAGTACCTGGAATGTAACCAATAACGATCCTGTATGCAGATTATTAGAGCTACAGGCTAAAATATCGATACATTAATGCTAGGGTTTTATTGTACGACATTTTTGATCTACTGGGTTAAATTTATGAGTGGTAGTATACAGCGTGTTCAGCAAGGGATGGAGAATACAAACGAATAAAGTATGTTATGAGAATTCTTTTCCAAACGAGTCGCCGCTTTCTTTTCATTCGATTTTTGGAAACTGCAACACATTTGTGACAACTTTCCTGCTACTAAGCCATTTTTTCGGAAAAATATAAAGTTAACATGTAAAAAATTTTATTTTGTAGAGGTGACAAGAAAAGATTAATTTCTCCAAAAATGTTAATAAAGCTTGAAAGATAAACGAAAACATACCTCCTAATCAAGCTGTACACTGTACACACTAAGTGCTCAAAACTCGTGAAAACAAAATTATTCAAACTAAAACGAAATTAAATTAAATTAATAATAATTTCTGTAATGTATATTGTAGACTGCACTTTTTTAAATGTCCTCAATGTCATCGCCATTATACAGCTCATACACCAAGTAATGTTGAAATGGTTTGTATTTATTAGATTTTAATATCTTATGAATGGCACCAGCTGGGCACCAGATTGAGTGCCGGGAGTTGTGAAATGTATCTAAATAAACAAATGTGGAGCAGATTTCAAAAGTCGAATAAAAAGTAGAACATTTTATCTAAAAGAAGTAAGTTAATTAGCGTCAGGTAACGCGTTTAATTTTAAAAAATTTGCGATCCTAAGTCCGTTAGGAATACATTTTATAATTTTAAAATCTGCATTAATTCTTCAAATATCACGTTGTCCCATTCCTCGCTGAATACGCTGTATACATATACTAAATGCGCTGTAGATTCTATATATCATTTTGTATTACGCCTTATTGTTTTAATAAAGACATATTTACATGCATGAGCTGGTATCAATTGCAAAGAGGTAATTATCAGAAATAAATCTGTAATTGCTATCTGTTAAAACTTAGTTAATTGACATTGCGAGTTTATTTTCACGTTCGACATGGTTAGTATCTCAATATTTTGTTTTTTTATCGTGTTTACATTCTATTTGCGTATACATATATCTAGTACCTACTGTTGCTGTTTTTTTTTTTTTTTCATTGAATTATGTTCTACTTGTAACACTCTAACTGTTTATGCGTGTATACGTATTCTGGGAGAGATTAAGATAAAATATTTCTCAGTATTCTCAAACTGTACTTAATTAGTATAGATTTCCGTGTTAGCTAATTGTATATGGTTTAGATTTCTGCTTGTACGTTGGAATAGCTTAAAATAACCTTATTGAATAACTTATGTAATATATTTGATAAGTTTGATAACTAACACAGTGTTGCTGTCCACTTTGTGGCACACTAACACTGAAACCTTTACTTAATACCGTATGCACGTTTCAACAGCTAAGTATGGCGGTAAACTTACCTAATATAGTAATTTTAAATTAAGCAAATCCAATGTGCCAAACTAAAGTATGTGATCTTAAAAATAAGCAATTTTAAAAATATATGACACTTAAAGAGGAAAAGGTTCGAATTTGGGAGCCCTGAAACTGAGTTCATTAAGTTGTGTTTGTTTTAGTAAATTTCCGAGCCGTCATAACAATTTAATTGGACATGCTGTTTTTGATTGTACAGGGTGGCGCAGGGGAACGGGAAATTTTGAAATAACGTCATTTCCACGAATAAATTCATAAAACTAGTAGTTAGTAAGTCGTTTGAGAGCACGTTTTTTTAAATTAACGTCCATACTTTCTTATTGTGTTTAGAATATGCCACAATGAATATTTTAACATAAGAAACTCAATAAATTGTAAAGAAAATAAGAAAATCTTTTCAATCGTTGTATATATTGTGGATGTCAAACAGTGTATACTCCACTTTGTTTTTATTATGCATTATTTTAATTGCGAGGTTATTGTTAAAGTTAAGACGACTATCAAAAAGCACACCCAAACCACTTGCGTTGTTCTATAGATTAGCTATAATTTGACGACATATTAGAAGGAGTTAGATCTGACACCGTTTGGTTTCTCTCTCACGTTATTTTTACAACTAGTAAGAATTGACGTAGTGGAGTTGCTTTAACTCGTCGCGCGGTAAGCTGAGTTGAATAAGAACAAAAACTTTCTTTTCAAACTGAACAAATCTACCGTTTTGGTGCTTAACGTAGTGAAAAAATTCTTGTTTTCCGTGTTAACATTTTTCCCTCGCATCATTCTTCCGTCTTAGACTCAGGACATTTCTTCCAATTGTGAAGAATCTCTCGGTTTTGATGTTAATTTATTTTCGCAATGAAGAATTATCCGTAGCGATGCTAGAATTTTTCTCGTGCGATGTCTTTCTTTCAGTGTTGTTTTCCCCTGGAGACAAGAACCGGTTTGATCTTAAAATATTTCAGCTCTACCTACTTGGATATTAGAATTTACCCAGCTTAGTGCTAAAATATTTTCGTTGCAATCGGAACATTTTCCATTTCAGATTCAATCACAGTGCCAAATATTGTTGTTCCACAGCAAGAATTTTTTATCACAACGTAAAGGTTTATTATTTCCCCAGTGTCGCCCTCTCTTACAAAAAAATAAACCAATGAAAGTTCCTTTCGTGACAATTAATTTGTAACATTCATTTTTTGGAAATGTTCACAATTATGAAAGCTATTAGTTACATTTTTTTTTTATATTAAGCGGTCCGAGATTTAAACCCGAAATTGCGGAAAGTTGATCAGATGAAGTAAACATAATTCTATTTTCCAGTACGATAAGACCCAATTAACAGTAATTAACATACATTGAAACCAAATTTATTCATGTTTTGCAATAGTATGGCATGGTCAATGCAATTAAATATTTAAAAAAATCTACATACACCTGCTTTCGGTTATTAAGTGATTGATTAAGACATTGGTTAATGCATGCCAATTTAGTGATCGTTGACCTGTCCGTAACTAAACCATCCTGATGGTCAGATATGGGCGGAATTATGCATGTGCATAAGCAAATTAGTACATAAGTAAGAAAAGAAAAGGTTTTAGCGCGAAATAAATTAAGCGCGACGTTGAAAATGTAATATTCAAACTCATAATCATGTATAACTTGTCATCTGGCGGAGTACAGCTTTCGTGGTAAAAGGAAGTTAAAGAACCCATAAAGACACGAAAATATTTATCAATGCGCTTGCACAAGATGTTTTTTCGCTGTAAATTTGATCATTGCACTGGCGTTAGCGGAGAAAAAACCGAGACAGACGATGGATGCGCACGAAATATGGACGCGTTCTGCATTCGAAATTTAAATCAGCACAAGGAAGCCAGTAATGACCGCGTTGCCACGCTCACTAATACGATCTTATAAATATTCCGTAAAGATATGATCTCAGTTAGAGCCCAATAACATCTACATCCGGATAGAACGTGGCAAAGATAGAAATGCGTCTCTTCTCATTTTTATTTAAATCGTTCTGCATATAACGAACGTCATGTTTAAATTGTGGAAGGATATTGGAATTCTTGAATAACGTTATTTGCCGATCGTTATGGCCTGTTGTGTTATACTATGCATATTAAGATATGTGCATTTTTTATTTTTCAGAGAAAAATCGTAGATTTATTCCGGAAAAGCTGTATCCCTATTAGCTTACATGCTGTGCTAAGCAATGAGCAGGTTGTGATTTAAAGATCTTTCGGTCATTGCGGACACACAGATTGATTTTTATAACCTAAGAATTTGAAAGCCTTATGCTCACTTTTGCCGAGGTCACGAATCACAACCATCAAGTAAAAAAGAAAGAATCATCTACTGTCGACACTTGAGATTAGACAGAAGTCCAGATGCTTAATTATCCAATTCGTTGACCATTGATAGCACCGCACTGAACGAAAAAGACGAAAAAGTAATAAGAAACTAAGAAAGGAAATGACAATTTTTAAATCAAAATTGGTCCAACGAACGAGTTTATCATTTCAATAAATAGTTGTTTATTATATCGATTAACACAATGTTCATATTTACACTATACACAATAAACGGATGTAAAAAATACATTTATTAATGTCAAACGAGAAATGTTTTAACAAAACCATTAATTTTTTTTCAGTGTGGTAGCGTAATTCGTAGTGCGCCCGGCTGTCGGATTCGGAGTTCTGAGTTTGAATCGTGTACATTCACATGTACTCAAAATAACATATTTTTTCGCTTTCAAAGTTTCGAATTATTGTAATCATTCAAACAGTTTTGTATACAAATTTAATATTTTAACTTTTTATAATTTTACAATGAAATATTTATTGTTTTAAAATAATACGGATTATAATAAATATTTCAACAATAGAAACTAATACAGGTCTTTATTTTGTTACTGGAGGTTTTTGGTCAGTTGTGAAACATAAACCGGCAAAATTAACATTTTGTATCCCATATGACAAACGTTAAGGTTCAAACATGATTTTCCATTTGCAAGCTTTCGCTTGAACTTGAGTATCGACGCATCGGCATGGATGATTTCTGAAACGGTCGGACCGCTGTAAAACCATTCGAGAATGAGTCGATTTAAATCTGTGAACACAGACATTCGCCCCGGCTACATAAGCAAGAAACTACAAGTTTAGTTTATCTTTGGACTTCGTGTGTGCTAGTGAGCTGCTCGCTGGTTTGTAACTCGCGTCTGGTATCACGTGTGGATGTTGGCGTTTAGATCGTACATACGTTTATACGGTCAGTTATATTGACTATTAACCTAGTATTGTTCACTTACAAAAGCAGTGCGCTTATTTCGGTGTGGAACGTTATTGTATTTGGAATTTGAAGATATTTAGGAAGGACCATTTAGGAAGTGTGGATAGTTTTTGTGTTTGTAATAGAAGGGATTCTCATCTTTGGTGGGTTGACTTTTATTTATTATTAGTCAAAAAATTTAATATCTACTCTATTGAAATATGTTTATTTACGCTGTAATATCTTGTGCAAAAGAAACTACTACCTATATACAGTAAAACAGTAAAAAAAGTATTTTTTATTGCATTTCCTGTTATACGTATTGTAAAATACTAATTAACGGTTTACTTAGAAAAATATTCGTACAAAGTACTAGTCGGTACTCTTTGTAATTATGGGAAATTCCTAAGTTAATGTAATATTTTTGCAATCTCTATCAAGATAATTCTATTCTTAATTACCCGGCAACCTTAGGGTACCAAGGTATTATCAAAGAGGTAGAAGAAGCAGAAGAAATGTTTTTTTTTCTTTATTCAATTGCTTTCTTAGGGTTATTTTACTAATTCGTGGCACTGTATAACTAGATACTTAAACTAACTTATTTCTAAAATGTAAAGCTAAAGCGTTCGTTTCAACATTAAACAATTCATTTGTGTAATACATGTAGCTTAAATCAAATGCTCAAACCAAGAACTATGATAAACTACAAAATGTATAAAAAAGTAAGGTAAAGCAAGAAATCTAAAAACTGTTCGATTAGAACAACTTCAGTATCACTGTTATTGTTGTTAAAAAGTGAAAAGTAACGTATTTTTTGTTTTTGAATCGTTCTGTATAAGTTAATAGTCGGTTGGAATAACGTGACAAGGCACTAGTCTAATATCTCTGCGAATATAAGTTTTTGAAAACAATTTAACAAAACTTAATTTAATTTAATTACCTCTTATGATCACAAAAAAATATATTTTTGAAGTGACAAATGCGGATACGTATTGTTTTCAAGAGATTAAATTTGAAAAATTACTGAAAAACATTTAATAAAAGTACAAAAATTTAAGAATCACATTAAATATTGAAATGTCGTCCGTATGATCTGACAGTATCCTATAAGACCGCAAAATAATATTTTGAAGTCCATTAGGGCTTGTATCTAAAGTCTAAATCTCATTCTTCCATCTTCCAAGTTTCAGAATTTCTCTTTGTATACCTATGTTTTTAAGTGACCCCACAGAAGGAACTTCAACAGGACTAAATTGAGCAAAGAAATGTTACTGGTACATAAGGATTCATTAAAAAAAATATAAACGTTGAAAAATATTAGAAAAAAGCTTGTCAATCAAATTTTGTTAAGATTATCTTTGTAACAGCGTCATTTTTGCCGAACGCTGTAAAGACTATATATGAGTCTTGTTCTAAATCAAAGGATAAAATCTTCTTAGAGACGTTAGAAATCCACCGCTATTAAAGACGAAAATTTCGTACGACAATTTAAGGATTGTACGCTCGGTCCGTTGAACCTTTCATGAACAGATATACTTTAAGCACACTTTCGAAGCAAGCAGTATTAATATTAAACGTGCAATCAATTCTTTTATGCCTGAGTACTGCATGTATTTACTTTTGTGCCCGCGTTTTCTTATAGAATATCGTATGTAGGTTAGTTTCTGTTGCATAATGAATAAAATATTTATAATACATACGTACGTATGTATTCTGACGAAGCAACCGTTTGCAAAATTAATAGTGGTAATAATGTCCCTTTTTTTGAATCTACACTTGCTTTTCCTTTTTTGGTTTAGGAAACTTATTAAAACAACATGTTCTACAACATCGAAATGTGTTTTTCGATTAGAGAAAATACATAATTAGGATCAAAATAGCCTTAATTAACTTTTTTTTAGTGAAATTAAATCTTATATAAAGATGCCTAATAATAGCCGTTAGAAAATGTAGATCGGTGAGGGGCTCCGTGATGTAATTTGTTGCTTTCTTTAACTGGTATGGAATAGATTTAAAATATGATGAGTCTACAGAATAAGATTAATATCCTCTTTGTAACGACAGAGTTTCTATTGGATGTTTATTTAATACGGATATTGTACTAAATAAGGGCTAGCTTTGCATATGGTTGTTTCTATACATCCAGAGTAAAAATGGCACCACTTCATTGTAATCAGGGGTAGCATACATCAAACGGTTGCTAATGATAATTTTTTATTAGCCAAATTATTGAGAATTTCTAACTTATTATACGTATGGAGATACCCCGGTAGTCAGCGTCATATAAGTTCATTTCTTTTAATAAGCGATACACCAGAACTTTCAAACAAATATAAGAGTAGATAATTTTGTAAACACAGATATACCTCTTTTTACGTATTAATATTACTTGTTTGATTTACGGTTTCACGTATTAAGAGGAGCTGGTATGATTTCTACCCGCATTGTACATGTAAAACGAAGTTGCTGTCCAGTTTTCCTTCACTTATCTTGTCGAAATAATTGTACTTAGACATGCACTCACATCTACTTACAAGGAATATCTTCCTGTAAATATTTATTTTGATGACTTTGTATGATGTAGATTTCCTTATCAATTGACAATTTTAATTGCTATTTTACAAAATGTAACACTTTAATAATAACGATTCTGTAAACTACTTTAATAATAATAGTGTGTTCTACTAAAGTGACTCGTTGACCAAACGCGTTTGTTTGTACTATTATTTTATAATTAGCTTCTTACTTTTGTAAAATAGATGCTAAATTACAAGATGTAAGTATAAGAAACCTTAACACAATTTCACGAATGGTTAATGGTTAAAATTATGTCAATGAATACAGGCTGTTCCATTTAATATGAGAGTTGTTTGGCTTGAGTGTTAGTTCAAATCGAAAGTATATTTTTGTCCACCATATATAATTTTTAGGGCTCATTTTATCATACGCTCAACTTACTGTTTTGACTCAGAGCATTAAATTTCGTGAATAAAAAATTATGCCATTTCACATACATAGTTTTTACTTCTTGCAAAAGCGGCAGTATTTGTATTTATTTACAATCCAAAAACATCAACGGTTCTTCCAAAGCGAATTTAATTTATTTCTAGCTGCAATGTTCCGCGTAATCTCAAAGAAATAAGCGCGTATATTATTTGTTATTATTGCTTTATTTCAAGGTTTTGCTTTCATAAACAACTGTTCCAATATCAATAACTAATACTAGCTCATTACGTATTGTGTTACGAGAGTTATTACCAATCTTTGTTACCCGTGAGAAGTTATTGCTGTTGTTGGTCGTTGTACACAAGCATTCTTTGGTGTAGCATAATAAATCGCTGGAATCGCGCGAACAAAAGGTTCAGGTTTCCCGAAAAAAGAATCCAACGCACGCTTTCAGGAGAACACCATGGATAAGAAAAAATAATTGCCACTTCGCGATGTCGATAACGAAAGCGAAATCTCTTCATTTTCCTGTAATCCGTTACATGTGGAGCATGGAGTTTAATTTGAGCGAAACAGCTGTCAGAAATACTAATGATATTCCTTTCTAATTATGCGGATATACTGATAAAGATCTAGAACTAATTTATTCTCTCTGTATTCGGTAATATTTTAACGACTACTTGTGGTTAAATAATTTAATTTTTAAACGTATGAGACCAGGAAATAATTTTTATTCTGTGAAGAAGTACTTTTTACTCCGGGAAAGGAAAGAGGAAGAATTTAGATTTTGTTATAGAAAGATTGCGTAGAAACGTATGTAATTGGAGTAATTAACACCATATCGGGTGACATTTAATTCGAGTGACAATTTAGTTTATTAGAAGATAGTTGCTTTGTCCAGGAAATGTTTTCTTGCTTTTTACTTACACTATTTACTTACACTGTTGCCTGAATAGTGTCAATTTTAACAAGTTTAATTAGATAACATTGGGAATTTGCGGACTCTATTGCTGGGCTAGTTCAATTGGCCGATGCAATACAGTTCGCGATGCGCGGTTTCTTACATTCAAGTAACATTGTATGTTTGTACATTATTATATACATTGTATGTATGTACATGGACGGATGAGAGTATCTAATTAAAGACTCTCTAATTACTGAAAATGTCGAAATTAATGCCTATATGTACCTCGACAGAAATGAGTAAGTTGGTAATGCCTCACGCTCTGCGAGAACAGCAGACATCGACTAGTGGCATCACACCAGGGGTAATTAATAATAGTAATACAAGTTACCAGCATCCATTTTGTGTAGATACGCGTTTTGCTGTAATGCGGCTCATCGATGCTACTTTGTGGAAGGTGGTAGCTGACTATTGGCATCACATGAAACTGATACAATCTACGGGAGAACTCGGCTCTGTATTTAGAGGATGTTGGTAATTTGTATCATTATTATTAGTAACTTTGTCAAGTAAAATTATTCAACTCTCTTCTCCTGAAATGTTAATTTTCAGTGTTTTATGTTACAATATAAAAAATAATTTGGGGACGCAGTATCATGCGATAGCAAGAAACGCAAATCGCTGCTGCTGCTTTGATGGAACTATGCTCCCTGGTAGAGGCGAATGGGGCCATCGCTAAATGGGTTTCGCAAATTTTACGCAGTCACTCATAAATTGTATACTGTTCATTTAACGACTGACGATTGGATTGTTGAAATTGGTTTCTCTGGGATTCTACTCCAAACAACTTGAATGTCAGTTGAACCTGCTTCCAATGAATCTTCTCATATCTCAAATGATTGTTCCCCGGCATCGAGAAATACTTTAATAGAATTGGTCACTGCATTTAGGTTAATCCTTAATGTGATTTGCAACCTTTGTTTGGATGTTTGTGGCCGCCACTCACATCTTTGGCTCTGATTCCATAAAATTCGTGAAACGAATTAGTAAATATATATGCAACGGTGCAAATAGGGTAATACAGCTAGCAACATAAGTGTATTGGCACGCCTCGCTCCACACAAGTTCAATAAACTAATCTGAAACAGCTGTTTTGATTATTAATACAGCTGCTTTAATGAATTTAATGGAGCTTTCTATAAAGCTTTACGCAATAATAAATTAGCTCAAATATTTGTATATGATGGAGCTCTAAAATTCTAGAGTACTGGTGTATGTTAATATTTTAACATTGAGAAATAAGATCTTATATTAAGAGGGATCAGATGTTTATGTTTTCTTTGCAACACCAAAAGAAGAGAACATATTAAAATAAATCTGAAAATCATCAAAATACACATCCAGACTGATCCTTTTGATTTAAAAATATCGCAGGTGAAATCGCTAATTGTAAATTTTTTTGATTTCATTGTTTAAAAGAATTATAAGCTACCATTTGATAATTAAAATTGTAGCTCCTTTTAACATTTTACATGAATTTGTTAGAAAATCCCGGAAAACATATTTGCCCCAAGAGAAAAAGTTGCTTCCACACTAACATTTATGTTCAAGGCCTTCATTGTTTATATTTGTGTTTTCTATTCCAGAAAGTAATTATTTATAATACCTTATAACAATATTATAGAAACACAATTTTTAGTGCTGAAAGTATTATAAGTAAAAAGATACATTTCCTGTTTTCTTCCATTATCATTTGCCAGTTTGCACCTAGTATGTAGTGTATGTTTCTGATCCTGGAGTTATCAAATTTAATGTTCCTGATGGCGGTGGTGCTTAGATTATTATGTATAACAATATACTTTTAAAATATATTTGAAAATTATAAACTTGACTATTTGTGTTCATGTAATGTTAATTTCTTCAAACAGTAGGTTACATTACACTGTTACATACATTTTCTCTTATAAAATGTAATATAATTAACGTCAGACTAAAGAGAGATTTAAAGAGAAGTCCAGTTCTTTTATACAAAGGAATAGATCCTAACTTGTTTTGACATTTTTTATTTGAGCAATAGATTCTTCGAAAATATAGATTGACTACTAAGGTTTTATCTAGATATTGCCACAGTTCTTACGTAGAATCTATTCTGTTGAAGATATATACATAAATCATTATTCCGTAAATGACTAATTGTATATTATCTTTTTGCGGATACTTCGTGTCGCTTTTGCAGTAGCGATAACTTCTATCTGTGCAATGATTTGTGCCGGTTATTGTATCAAGCGGTATAAAGTAACGTTTATTTTTATACAGTTACGATGATGAGCAGTTCGCAATTTATTAGATTGTTACGTTCTGTTATTAACCGAAGAACTAGGTTAGCAATTGCGTGCAAAAATTGATTGGATTATAAGTTCTCTTGTTTTCATCTCTCGCTTGAAAGTATCGATTCCGCTGCGGTTACTGTTACTTCCTCACTCGATACCGGTGAAGGTAGCATTATAATAAAAACGATATGAGATGTTTTTGGTGTTAAAGCGTTCTTTGTATACATTCTACTTTTTATTTAATTTTATTCTAAAATCGTCGGCTATTATAAAGTATAAATTACGATGGAAAGAAGAAATAAAGTCTGTTATTAATCAAATTAAACAGATTAACAATTAGAGATTACTTATTCTGGTGGCCTTATATACACATAATTGCAAAAGTTAATTCTTTATTTAAAAATTAGTATGATCTGTATGACAAATATTATTTTTACACTAATCATTAACATAATTATGCCACCCTACTTACAATAATAATGCACGAGAAATAGGGTTTTGCTTAGGTTGTAGCTAGAGCAAGGACTGTGGCGTAATGTGGTAAACAACATAGAAGTGGAAGTGTTTGGCCTCTTCGTTCTCCCGAGTTATGGGCTTGCAACTACTTTTTATATAGGGTACCCAAAAGCGAAAGTGTTCCAGGGCTGTCTGCCCAGAACTATCCAAGCTCTCAAGCAACGCATCTGAGAGGAAATTAACGTAATATCCGTCAATATGCTGTGTGTGGTCATGTAAAATTTCCAGCTCCGACTATAGGAATGTATAAATTTTCGTGGATGACGTTTGACAAACGTAGTGCTTAAAAAATCATTTTGTGTTTATTGTACGTCAAATGCCTGCTCTTGTGCTTTATACGTAAAGTTTCAAATCTTTCCGTTTCATTGCCGGATCCGAAATAATAACTAATTCAAGACGGCCGTTTCGAGGACACGAATGGTCCTGATAACCGAATGTGTGGTACGAAGGGTACCACTTATCACCACAATATTTATCTATTGTTTTGTAGCCAGTCATATGTTCATAGTAAACCGTTGTACTATTATCTGATTCGTTATGAATTTTTTTCTGTATATCCAATCAATTTTCTAATAGCCAAATTGTAGGTATATTTTTAGGTTATCGAGCAAATAATCTTACTACTTGACTATCCCAACAACATGAAAGCTAATAAAATCTTGTCGAATACGTTTATTAAAATACGTTTATAAAAAAAAAATATTAAATAATCCATAATGTATTCAATTGTATTAGCGCTGAATTGCAAATGATGTTCTAAAAATTTAAATATGCTTGATGCCGTTGAAGCACAGTAACTTCTTCCTATTAAGTATTCTGTTTTCAAACACTACATTTTTTAATTTTTCCTCCGATTACATTAACGAGCGCAGTAAATTATTGTTAGATACCAACACACTCAAAATCTTGACATGTTGATTGTCAAATTATCTAGTTTGTTAATTTAATATCCATATTTTCCGCTTCTTTAAAAGCAACAGCAGTCGTAAAAATGAAATTTGTTTACTTCCAATCTGGATAATTAATTTATGGGCATTTTTATTACAGTTTATTAGATAAGAAACCTTCACGTTTTTTTGCGGGCGTAATATTTTGTGGAAATAGAAGTATAATCTTTGATGGCCCACTTTCTGCGTTAGATATAGATCCATGATGTAGAAAATACATTCCTGTGAATTTATTCGCTTCGAGTAAGCAACTTCTGATCTCCGAGCAATCTTGCTGTAAATTTATAGGTCGAAAAGTAAACATCGGTATATGTAACATGTAATAGGTATAAATAATGTAGAATGTGTATATAAAGTAACGTCAGTAATGCGAAATATATAGAATAATAACGCGTAAGTGGGAAAAAATACATTGCCGTAATATAAGAATATGTTTATATTAGCTAACCGTACCGTAACGGCAGAATCAGGTGCCGCGCTGACTATAAATTTGCCTAAAAAATTTCTCCCTACCGACTGGTGCTTGGACATATGAAGTTCGAACTTTTCCTGGTATTGTTTGATATATATGCGTAATATTATTATTGGTACTGCGTGAAGTCTGTGACCGAATGCTTATGCACTACCGTCCTCGGAAGTTTGGCTAAACGAAAATGTTTTTGAGCCTTAATTTAATAAGTGTTATTGCATTCAACTACCATAATTAGAGTTTAATTAGACCATTTAATTAGACCATAACAAAACTCTAATTACATAATTAGAGTTATAGTGGGCTATTCTTGTCTGCACGACAGGTCAGTATATTATTATATTTCTATATTATTTATTGGGGTTCAACACAAGTGTATATCGAGAAAGAATAAATATTTATATATATCTAATTATAAGCATTATATATCTTACCCACGTAGTACAAATAGAAATAAGATCGCTGAAAAGTTCCCACCATTATGTATGTTTCTAGTTTTATATCTCTGAACTGTGTCCGTTGTGATGAAAAAATGTTCTTGTATTTGGAGGATGACCGTTCGACATCTACGGATGTAAGACTATATATATAAGACTATATATATAATAATCCTTATATATAAATAATGGATCAGATGCACTATCGCCAATTTGCATTAATCTGGCAGAATCAGAATCTTTATTTACAACTTCCTGCAATTTTTCCACAACTTACATGACTTGTAGCACAGGAATATGTGTACGACGACAAAATCCAGTATTTTGATTTTTTTATCGCATTAAATGAACCGGCATAACTGTTGTAAATTTCAACGGAATCATATTTGGGTTTCCTTAATAGCTGCAGCTTCATCTGGATTGAATTGCAAAACCATTCGACTTGCATCCGGCGAATCTTGGGATTTGGGTAACGACGCTTCCATCTCAATACTTGGTTTTAGAGAACTAGGCTCGGTGTGTGAACGTAATCGATAGGTATGCCTATTCATAACCGTTCTATTCGGAGAAGCTACCTTATAACTAATTGCACCAGTAGTTTCAATAATAGTAGAAGGCGTCCACTTTTGGCTCGGGACACACAAGCGAGCGAACATATTTTCATTTCCTATGAGATTCTCATTAGCTTCTGTTAATTGTTTGGTCCTTCCCTGCTGATCATTTCCTTTGTGAAATCCGGATAAACATTCTTCAATATAGTGGTTAATCTCCGACCCATTAAAATTGGTGCTGGTGATTTGTTTAAACTATGAGGTGTGATATACTGGGTGAAAAGGTATCTGGAAAGTTTTGTTCAAATATTATTTCCAAAGATATTAATCTACCAAACTCTTCCGATAATGTAAATTTTGTTGCAGATAGAAGAAATAAGAGAAGAGCTTGATAGTTACCTGGTCTTGGTAACAAATAAGCATTTTATGTGAAAAAATTCATTTTATTTCTCAATATAGTCTCTTTTGAGGTCGATAAACTTGTTTGTGCAATCACTTCATCATGCATTGCCTTGAAAAAATCAGATTTTTTTTCTTCGCCAAATGCGGACACAGAAATGTCGTAACGATCTAATAGGTTAGCATAATATTTGCAATTAATCTTTTTGCCGTATTCAAGCCATCAAACGTAGATTATGCTGAGTACATTCCAAAACACTGTGGCCGTGATCTTATTGGCTTCGGTTTTCTTTAGCGCCAATTCTTTGGTTTCTGCCGTGTTTTGCTGTCCACGTTTCCATGTTTCGTCAACAGTTATGAATCGACGTCAAAAATCACTCGGCTTGCGCTATATCATCATCAAACATTTTTTTGGAGTTGATATACATAAGCGCGTGTTTATGGTTACGTCGTATTTATTTTTAGTTTCAATGCACCCAACCCATTGTTCTGTTTATTATAGTAATACTATATGTCAGTTTTGTTGAAATTATGTGTACGAATAATATATACATTTTATCACCATGTTCCAATATTTCAATTGTCAAAGTGATTAAAACGCGGTCGATAATACACTTCCGTTTATCCGATTTGTTTGTAAAGTTACTGCACCATATACGAATCGGTGTCACATCGTACCAGAAAATTCTTTATTATTAAAACTAGAATTATCGTATCTTTTTTTCTCGTTTTCTTTTTTTTGTTATCATTATCATTGCTTATTACTAATTAAAAAATATACATATCTTCCATACAAAGTAAAATTATAACAAATTTATTTATTTTAAAGAGACCGCTTAGGAGACGTCGATTTTTGGTGTACAAATAAATAGAAACCAATCCTCCCATCATGTCTGATTAGGTATTCGGAGGTAGTGGTACGTAAATAATAATGACTATCACAGCATCTCAATAACAATAAATAGATCTATAAAAAAGAAATCAATAGAAATGAGGTACTGGTACTTACAAACGAAAGGTGAAGTTTGTTACTACAATTAACCATGGTCATAAAATCCTAATTTAATTAACGATGATGAGTATAAAAAAACCTATTTGAAAAAAAAATGTTCATTGAGATTGTTAAGTTTGTATGGTAGAGTTCAAATTCGTTCAAAATTTAAATTTTGTAATTTTTCTTGTTTGTGTTTTGAATGCTACTACTTTTTGCTATAAGTACAAACGCCAGTAAATACATTGTCAGAATGACAGATATTTTTTTATCTTCATGCATCAAGAAGCTTATTGTGGTGAAGGAGCGATAGAAAACTAGATGATAAATTATCAAATTATTTAAGAATGTAGGTTTTCACTGCTGCTGTCATGTAGCAAGGATTAAATTAGAAGACTAGGATTAAATAAGAACGTAACGTAGCGTCGTTGATAGAATTAGACGCATACAAACTCATTTAAAAAACATCCACTCAGCTTTGTTGGATTTGTTCTCTCGAAACAAGTATTTTGAAGTGGTTAAAAAAAACGTATATGGTGTTATGTACACAAAAGTTTTGATAAGGCAAGTAATTCACTTTTAAATTAACTCTTTAGAAGCTTTCTATGTTAAACGATGGTTAAATAACGTCGGACAAGCAGAAAATGTCACGTTTTTGGTTAGATTGATGGTGATATAGTTTACTGGACTAAGCAATACATTCCAAGTTAGTGATGGTAATGCGTCCAAATTGCACAATTTAGTTTTCGACATGTGCGATGCCAGGTAGTCGCGGTAAAGAGCGATGTTGATTTTTACGACTCCCGGTGTGTTTAATTCCGTAAACGGTACAGCTGGCAGTCGGGCAATTTCGACGTTATTTTATAGTTGCCGTGTCTCAGGAACCGTAATAACACCTTCACATGCGAAACAATATTTTCCTCCGTTCCGTTTCATTAATATCCTCGAATCGGTAAACAACACGTTTTATACGATTGTCCGAACAATTGTCCGAGTTGTATGTTTCGAGTTGCTGTTTAAGGGTTTTTGTTATACGCCACCGTTCGCTTCGAACGCGATGTGAACTATCTCGTTAACGAAATCTATCGGCGTTTACCTGTCATTTTCGCCGTTAATTGGGTGCAAGCGAAATAGATTAAGCAGTCATTGTATGCGGTAATTGAGCGCCCGTTACTTTAATAAAATTTTGTTTTATGGCAACAATGTATGTACGTCATGCGTCCAGTATTTGGAGAATGGACACCCTGATCAATAAATAGGTACTTAATGGTGCTTGCTGCATACTATCTTAAATAATAAAAAAGAACGACATGAAAGGCCAAAAACATATAGCGGTGTAGGAGCAAAAAAAATAATGTTACAATGGCTTCCTTATGGTATTGATGGTATCATTCGTCAACGGCGTGGTTCTGAGAGTATTTTATCTCTACTCTGTATCGCTCTTGCCTCACAGTTGTCTCGCTGCTTTCTATACGACAGGAATGCATTCCTTGGCACTAGAAGTTAGCAAGAAATGCCTAGCTGGTCATTCTCAAATGTTGTGACATTAACTAAGAGGCAACGGCGGCACAGCGTAGTGTTAAAATTCTCTCGAAACCACGCTCATAATGTCGGGTAGGAATCTCCATGGGTAGTGTATTTTTTTCTCTCCTTGTGTTGTGTGCCGTGAATGATTGCATAAATAGCACGTGGAAGTTATTTTTATATTATTTTTTTGGTTATTGTTTCTAGGCATTGTCTGATGTGATCTGTTTATAAGGCTTTTTAAACGAGAAAATCTCTAATCTGAATAACCTGTGTTATTGTGTAATATTTTTTTTGTATATTCGTTCTTTGTTTTACATCTAGGTGTTCAGATTCAGATCGTAACAGTTCTCTAATAGTAATTAGGCATCGTTTTGTTTTTTTATTATTGAATTTTATTTTGATTTATTTATTGATATTTATTTATGATTTTCAATATTTTTGTTTTTTATTGTAATGTTAATTAATTAGTAAGAAATCGCTAATATTTCTTTAATTTTGTTATTTAGTTTTACTCGTATAGATTAACACAAGTATTTATTTATTTAGTGAGGGGTATACTTAAAAAAATAAATTATTTAAATCGATAATATATAAAAGAAATACTGGGTTGATGCCGTACGAAGCATGTAGTGTGATTCCGCAGTGCGTCAGGGGAAGATAATTGGTTCCTTGAGTAATTTAAAGAAAGATTTTCTAAATTAAAAAATATTCGGAGGCAGTAAACTTTCACGAATATTCTCTAAACTAATCCGTCTTAATTTTTAGGATAATCGACATAATTTGTGTTTTGTTGTTGTTTCTTTAACGACCGATATCTTAAATGCATTTCACATGAATGCAATGGAAAATATTTTCCATCAATTAGTTTATATGAGCTAATAGCCCAAATTATTTTTGATTCGCCCTACTTAACTCTTCTTAATTGAATACCATGCACGTATTTCAAGGATGTAGAAAAGTTGTATATTTAAAATATACATATTTAAAAATATATTTAAAAATTGTTGTTGTTTAGTGAATTAGATATAGAACTACCCAAATAAGTAATACAAATTGTAATGCCGTTCCTTATACTTTGTTTAACATATAACTATATTTCGAAAGTAACGAAAATTAAGAGATACTATTATAGAACTTCAACAAATTAAGCCAACAACAAAAATTAATAGATACCAAATTACTAGAATAATAGGGTTATCCATTTTGATGAAATAAAAGCCCCAACTTTCCCGTCAAGTTATATACCGCACTATACAACATTTCGGCATGAATTGCTGCAATTTGCTCCCTTCTACTGTCTTTTAATTCTTCCAGAGTTTTTGGTCGTATTCTAAGCAGATTTTGAAATAACTCGAAAGTATGTTAAATGCACAAAATGGCGTTTTCAAGTTTGTTCTCATTTTGTTACTATGGAATAACTTCTTAACATTTTCAGGTACCGTTCACTAGCAACTGTTGCAATTACGAACTCGTCATTTTGAATTTTCTCGAGAAAATACGAACTAGTGATGACATTTCAAGAAACAATGATTTTGTTGTAATGAAAACCGTCGCAAATGATGGCGGATTCTCGGTTCACCATATTTGGCAGTTTTGGGTAAAAAATGATCTGCCCATCAAACGTTGGATGTAATTTCAATCTAAGTCATTCATAAGGCAAAATCGTGCCTGATTCTTGAATCTAGCCCCCTCAAATTAAATAATTACTGCGGTTCATAAGGGTTTAGCGGATTAGTTTTGACCATGTCTTGATTTTCCTTAGGAACTTCAGGCTGGCACATCATTTACCTGTGGTCTTACTAATTAAAGGAGATCAGTTATAGACACTGTATTTTAAAATTTGCTAATGATACTACGGTACGTTTTCATTTTACAGGGGTTCTTAAATCGGACATCCTCGTAAACAGGTAGTGTAATTTCTACCACATTTGTAATAATACTATTATTCTCTGCCTTTCCATTGTTTTTAACCTGTTGAAGCTTAAGATAAGTTTTATTTATTGACTAATCAACACCATTAAATTGCATTCGCATTATTTTGATACTTGTGATTATTATAACCAAACTTTTATTTTGGATCAACAAAATCTGTATAATAACTTAAACTATGTCCCTTACTTTATGGCAACTTCATATACATATATACACCCAATATATTTGCAACATTGAACTAGTATTTGACCAACGTTTGTATTTTACTTTGGTATTGTCGCCATGAATTTTATTTTACTAGTTCCTACCGTGTTTACAGAATTGCAATTGCTCTCGATCGCTATAAATTAGCAAAAATTTCCAATACATTACGTATAAACTATCGCTTCTCTTAAAACAAAAAAAGCGCATAAACCATTCAAATCAATATGTCATGTATTATGCATGGCGTGACGTCGCAAAAAAAAATAATTCCGTCAATTGTTTAAGTGATTTTTTCAATGCCAATTGCATACTGCAGCTCACGTATGAGTCACAATTGCAATCGTACGGATATTTGCATGAATTCGAATTGTAAATGAAATTATACGTTTTCATTTGTAATAGCAGATCATTTTATTTAACGACATACTGATGCAAATTTTTTTCCATTCTAGTGAATTAATTTGAGTGCTAAAATAGAGGCAAAGCGTTTGAAGTTAAATTAATTGGATAGAAGTTCTATACGAACAGACGTTTAAAAAATCAATTGATTTTTCGAGATTGGTTAATTAAATTTTGGGTCCATACAATTCGGGAGTGTAGAACACTCCTTGAACAATTTAAATTAAAATAGAAATCAATTAAAAACATATTACGAGTATTAACATTTGTAAAAAGAGACTAACTTTGAGTGCGAGGTTTCAACACACTTAAACGGACCATACCGGAATCCATTTTACTACCATATTTGACTGTCAACTATTACTTCGAATTTCATGCGATGAACATTAACAACAAAATGGAAACAGAGCCAAACAATGTTATCTGCATGAATATTATTGCTTATCCACTTTTTTATTTAATCGCGATAGCGACTGTTTAACTACAGCTCTTGACAAATACTTTGATAATGAATTTCGATTTAATTTCCTTCGTTCTAAATTAAAAATCATTGGGAAACAAAACGATTATTTGACGAACGAAGTTTAATTTACGAAATTACAACTGAGATACGACAAAAAATAATACATTAAATTGAAAGATTTGGGATGTGAAGAAATCTAGTTGTTCACCAGTTCCACCAAGACTGTTCTTGGCTGGACTTACTATACTTTCCTAATTCCCGCGCTACTTACAGAGTAGGAGAATTAAAGAAGTTGGAGCTACTGAAAATGAGCACATGGGGTGAACACATAGGATGAAAAGGGTGGACATAATGAACTCACTATAAACTAATGCTAATGATAGCTTGATGTTATAGAAAAACTTTACATCAATAACGTTTCACTAATACTGAACGCCCATCGATATAATATCAAAATGAAGAGCGTGCCATAGTTGGCCGTGGTTGAAAATTAATAAAGGTTAATAAAGGTCGCAAGGTTCAGATAACTACTTTGCACCCAGAGAGTTAGTTTTTCCTTACTAATCATTAATTTATCGTTCATAACGGTTTATTTATATTAATTTATTCTTATAAATTGGCAAAACCGTTTAATACTTAAAAAAACAAACTTTAGGGATTAATGCTAAACCAACGCACATATTTTTGAAAAATGCTTTATCGAGAAAAGTTATTAAGATTAGAACAGCTGAATGCACATAGTAATGATTTTATATTCGCGAAGATCATTGCCGAGTTTCATTTTTCGTTGAAGATAATAATTACAATCGGCACCTGAGGGTTCAAGATACCTGAACATTTTTTCCCGATATTGAGGTGATAATCTCCGTGAAGCTGCAACGGATCGAAGTATTTAAGAAGAAATATTATTTTGATTCTACTACCTTAGTGTATAATTAATATTATAATAAATGAAATAATAATAAAATAATAATAAAAGTTATATATGTTTACACTAAAGATAATGTAATTAATGTTAAGAATATCCCTGTGTCTTTCATAGGTAGCAAGACAGGCGATTACTAGGATGGTATGAACTCCACCAATTTTCTATTGAATTAATTGAGAAAGACACTCTGGCCAAATCTTCCACCAAGAAGCGTGCTTGGAGATAATAGATAACTAAAAAGAACTAAAGAACTAAATACGATCCCACATTTTCTTCGACCAGGGCTAAAATGATCGAAGGCCAGGTGTAAGAAATATTCATCACGATTCAAAAGCAACAAAGTCAGAGTTACATGAGGTCATTAAAGCGCATAAAAATGCATACACCAGATGAACTGTTGTTTCAGCATGGATACGGTGTGCTCAAGTTACCACCGTATCATTCAGAGTTGATTCGTATAGAAAAAAAAAAGAAAAAGAAAAACTAGGCAACCATAAAATATTGAGAGGCAGCAAGAAATATTATCTTTAAAATGGTAGATACGGAGGCTCTCGCGAGACATCCAAGGTTGGATATTGTTGATGAAATTGTTGATGGATTTGTAGCCGACGAGCATCTTTTGGACGGTATAACTGATGAATTTGGAAGCAGCGATACCAATTTCTTTTGATTCGGAGCAATTTATATTGAATATATGTATAGTACTAGATATATACATACCTAATACTGATTAATAGTGCTTGACTTAATGCAAAATACTTTTAAAATAATTTTATTCATAAAATACACTTCGGTATATCAAGTAGACATCAGATGAGGTAATGATGATGACAATAATGCAATATGTGCAATATTTTATTATTGATGTGTAAATAAAAAAAAAGTACTTATCTTTTAATAAATGCCTTGTAAACTTCTCGTTTCTATTTTTACTAGCAAAATAATTTACTCGTTTCATTAGTTATACTTATTAATTGTTTATTAAAACAGAAAATACAATTATTGGGAGATAGCGGCTCATTTAACAACAAATGAAATAAATTCTATCTAACTTTACGTATAATTACCGTGCAGGTAATATTTTCAACTTTTTTAGTTGAGATATACCTTCTAAAAAGAGAGTAAATTAATAAATAGTAAAATAATAAATAACCAAATAGAACATTATTAAGATGACAAAGTCAGATGGAATTATTCCTTTTTTTGCAGCGACTAGATAGACTCGTGTCTATTCGCCTCATGAGAATGGGTTCGTGTTGCCTAGTGGTCCCCTCGAGAGTCGACAAAACACGAGTCTGTCTAGTCTCTGCAAAAAGGTAATAATTCCATCCGCTTTAGTCCTCTCTAAACATCCTATGATTTATTTCTATAATTATACTTGTTAAGCATATTTATATTTTTTAATTCAGTAATTATATACGAGTTTCATTATTCATATTTTTGAAATCTATGTTTCATGAACGGTAATATTCTTGATGTGTCACATTAGTTTCTTTTAAACCGTCTACGCCTATGAGCGAATTTTCTGCACGCACGGCAATGACGTAATTGTGCCTTCTGATTCTGAACCGGATATACCCATAAAAATGTTTCCTTTTTTCAAGTAGAAAATTATTAATATCAGTATTTTGTATTGTACGTGAGATTATTATTGATTTTGTTAATGTTTTTCTTAGGCAAGCACTGTTGCAAGTGGAAGATCGTAGATTATTCTTCTACAAATAAATGTAGGATCACAAATTACATTTACATAAACCATTACGAACATGTGCTCTTGAATATTAATTTTCTTTCATTTATTTGTAGTTCTCAACGTTCATTTAATAATTACACCGTCAGATTGTTTCATAATTAGCATTTATTATCATACAGGATCGCGCCTAATTACCGATTCGTTTAAACGGAATGCCATTCAGATATATGGATAGCCGTCGATTGTATGTAAATACAGGACTACGAAAACCTACGTTCATTTTGAGCGACACTTTAATAATGCATTAGACTCCGTACGAAAGTGGCTCGCGACAAAAACTGATACGAACCAGCCAATAAAAGTTTGAGCTTTCCATATTTACATAGGTTCGTGTTTTATGGACATGTCCGTTTTAGCGCTAACGTTACGATTAAGGTAATATAAATCTGCCATCTGATATTATATAAAAGCTGTTCTGCATTGTACTGTGATGGGTCGTAGGGAGAATAATTTTAAATTAAAGTTGATCAGTACGACATATTTTTTTAATGTGTACGTAGATGTTGAAAACTCTTAAATAACATTAAATTAAACTCTTCACGTGCATATTTTCAGCTTGCTATTGAAAAGGTACAACAGCA
>JAIOKQ010000611.1:0-14298 GCA_020654165.1 Oryctes rhinoceros
GTTAATTATGATTTCTTTGATCAAACAAATCATGAAAATGTCATGGTTTGGTAGATCATGATATTTTATTCAATAAATTGTCATATATTAGAAATAGGAAACAATATACAGAGGTATATACACAAAGTTCCGTTTTGATGCCGTTGATATTTGTGGTATTCATAAACGACCAATTAAAAAACCAAGTTTTATTAGGTGGTGGTAGTTGGCGATGGCTAACGTAAACTTATTGTTAACTATATTGATTTTAAATTAACGTAATTTTCTTTATTAGTAATGAAATATGACGCATGCATATTGGTAATATACAACTGGTCCTATAATCTGCCAAATGCTACTGTCGACAATAAATTTCGAATGAAAAATTCCAAATCAAAGGAGGATAAAGCTTTGTAGGTACTGGTAAGGGTGATGAACCATAAATAATTTATATTTTAACCACTCCTGCAGAAACTATGTTATAAGTAAAGACAAAAGTCGGTTAGTGGTGCTGCTTCTCTACCCCTACGAATGTTAACTTATTGCTGTGACGTCTTAAATCAAGCCTCGATCCTAACCGACTTTTATCTTTCGTTATACGTAAACCCGCAGAAACGGATACTCTTCACAAAAATTAGTAGAGACTAGACAGACTCGTCTTCTGTCGACCGGAAAGAAAGCCAGTAGGCAACACGAATCCATTCTCATGAGACTCCGTGCTAACCTCGTGAAGCGCAATTCGTTTCTGCAGGCTTAGTTATTCCAACCGTTTACAGCTTATACAGCTACAGGTATTCAGCTTTGCGGTTTTAATTGGAACACACAGTATATTACCACATTTCTGGATATTCCTCTTTAATTTATGTGACCTTTTATCACTGTTCGCTATACCTAACTATTTCTTGAAGTTTTCGTCAATACATCGAAAAATATTACAAATGGTCATCGAAGTTGTTACCACGTTTGCGTTATGTTACTTCACTTCTTTTCTTTTCTATATTTTTTCCAGAATAGGTTTGGGACATAAACATTTCCGCATACTCCGATACTTGAAATGTGTCCGTTCTTTCGTGGATTAATTATTATAAATATAAGGTAAAATGCTGCGACGAAATACTATTTTTGTGTAATGTCCACGTTAATATTTACATATTCATCCCGATTGATTTTCGTAAACATTTCTATTGAGATATGTTACGAGAATTTGGTAAATGTAGTGTGTATAAAATAAATCTAATTTATGGACATTTATCTTTATTTCTTATTTCTACGGGCTTACTAACTTATTAGTTGGACTTTTTGCTTGTAAAAGAATAATGGTTACTTACGAGGAGATTCTAGAAGAGATGCTACCAAGAAAGATAACATCTATACAGCTTCAGTGAATCTCATTGCCGAAATAAACAACAACAATATTACTTGGTCACAAATCAGTAAACATAGAATGCTTCAAGAACATTTAAAGGGGAAACTTATCCGAACAACTTCGCATGAAATTTTTAAAGAAAAGCAGCAAAAGTTGGAGTCGTTGTTGTTTGTAAGAAAATAATGATTACTTACGAGGAGATTTTTAGAAGAAATGCTACCAAGAAAGGTAACATCTACCCAGCTTCAGTGAATCTCTTTGCCGAAACAAACAACAACAGTATGTCAGTATTTTTGTTGTTAACAGTAAACATAGAATGCTTTAACAACATTTAAACGAGAAACAGGACGAGAAAAGGACATTTAATAAAATGGGTCAAACTTAGGCACAATATCGAAGATCATCTTATAAAATCCAATCATGTCTCTGGCACGAGAGAATCATCCAAGAATACAATCAGGAATATATCCTTGTACAGTCGAATATAATTTTATGCTATGCAGCACTTGCTCCTGAATATTTTTATTTGCAAACGCTTCTTCTAAATTGCCCGGAAAAGAAATGTTCCATCCATACAAGTGGACACACTATGTATACAAACCGCAACGAGCTATTTCAGTTGCAACAATAATTTTTTTAAGCAATGCATGGACCGATGTTTATCGACAGCAGACTTGAACAAAGAGTTATGAGTTATGAGTTATGAACACTGTAATATTTAAATGAAGGGTACTACGAACTCATACCCAAACAAAAGATATAAAAACCAACTGCACATTTCTGATAGAAAACATAAGTGCTTAGTAGTTTGTGGAATGAATATGTAAAACCAAATTCAAAAAAGTTATTCTAAGTATTGCATTGCATCACTGACTATGTTAACCTTCCGTTTAGGGAAAGACATACAATACTGGGAATGTGAACATCTATGCAGGCAAACAACACATAAATATCGGCAACCTCCGCACCACACAAGTATAATTTATTATATAATAATATAATAATTCGTCTGGAACGGCCGTTTCGAGGACAGGAATAATCCTCATCATCATTCGGTAACCGAATCTACACAGGTTTATGTATTTTTGGTTAAATCTACAATTTGTACATTGTTGTTTTGCCTTGCAACAAATGCCCTCTTGGACACGGGATTATTTTCTACCACTTATTTCAGAAACAACGACGCAATACTAATAGAATCTGGGTGGAATGGACTCGAATGGGCGAAAATACGAAGTAAACTAGATGGGAATAAATATCGTGACGTCACTGTGGCATTAGTGTACATTCCGGTATATCTGAATATGGTCATTCAAACAATGTTTAAATTATAATTCTTTGCGCATTATTTAATAACTTTCTTTATTTTTTACTTTGATCTTTTGTTTCTGAGTTTCGCGAGTTTAATTCCATTTTAAGAGGAAAGAAAATACGAACCTCCTTTCCTTTAGTTTTATTTTACGTTTTATCGCACGTATTGTCGACCGCTTTAAGAATTTTATAAAAGGTTAGAAGTATTTTTTTTTTTTTCTTTTTATGCATATTTATTTAAAGCATTCTATTTAACTTAATAAATAATCTTTGTTTGCAAAGTACTCAGTTTCTCTGGCTCTTTTATGTAATCAGCGTAATTTTCTTACTTTCCCTTTATTTTTTCTCGAAATGTCTATTTTTTTATGTAATAAATTTTACTTTATATTTAACAATCAGGTTACAATTATTTTCAAATATTAAATTATTTGTGAAGGTAAGCAAACAAACATATACATTTAACAAAAGATACGGCATATAATATATTTACACGATTTGTAGAACGCCTGAAGAGGTCGACAGTACATCCGGCGAAACGTGATTAAATAAAATAAAACCGAAGAAAAAGGCTCGTGTTTTCTTTTCTTATATAGAGGACCTTAAAAGCCAAACTATACTATTGTTTTTTTGACTCTCTATTAATTATTTTAAAGCCACTTTACCTTCTGCTTTCTTAATTTTTACTCAGCCTGTAGATAAAAATCAATGCACTAAATATTAATCACTATTTTTCTAGTAAGGTAAATGTGCAAAGGTTCTAGCTAAGGACCCATGGACGTACTACATCTTCATGAATTTTGTTACAGTCGACCTTTTATAAACCTGCTTTATAATTAAATTAAATTAGTAGGTGTTACGTTTAAAGTTAATACTTTAAACGTAATACTTATTGTAATTATAATGAAACAAGGTGCGTTCGTACAACTGTCATTTTAAAATCTTGAAATTGGCTTTAACAAGCTACTAACAAAAATATTTTTATTTTATACCTTCTGATACAATACGAAAGTATCGACTTTATAATTAGTGTGGTAATTGGCCCCTTTAAATTACCGCAAAGATTCTGGCTACAATGGACCAGCCTGCACTTTATGCATATTTATATTTGTAACTAAAAGTGCATACGTATTTACTGCACGAATTATCAAAAATGCCGTTTCACCCTATTATTTACCACTATTGCTCTAATACGTATACGTTTTTGTAAGATGCTGTGGGAAATTCTCTGGCTTTTGTCGATAACGAAATTTCCTGTTCAACGATAGCCAGCGATAACGGTTTGTATACAGAAAAGAAAACTGCTATTGTGTACAGTAAGAACGTTTATTTCTCACGCACATATAGGTTTTCTATTAGTAAACGCCGTGTTGTATTGATTGGATTAGATTGAACTGTAATTTATTACTTTTTTAAACGATTTAACAAGAGCCTTAACAAAAAATATATTTAAAAATCATAGATAGTATAAACAAACAGACGTGTAAATATAGAAAACAAAGACAATCAAAATTATATCTATACACGTCGTTAACTACTAGACAGTACTTTTGTCAATAGACGTCATACCATATTAATTGATCAATTTATTTAGGATACGCGTGTAGTGTAAATATCTTTTGTTTACGTGTGAAAACTGGACGTTAAAGATATTATATATTATTATACTCGAAGAGGGTAAATGGTGAATTTACGTAAGTGAATATTAATGTAATAATATTCAAGAGACTAAATTGAAGCAAAACAAAAAAGAAACGTATTTGATTGTATCACTGAGAAGGTTTCAAATGCTTTTCAATGCTCTCAAAATTAATTTCACCACATTTACAATAAGAACGTCCTGTAGAGAACAACAACTATTAGTATCTATAGTCCGTCTCAATTTCAATGTACACTATGGATAAGTATAGGGGTCTTGCATCTCTTATTATCCCCCTAACATACCAATGCAGCTATCCTCTATTACCGCCTGTTGTGGAATCAGTTGCACATTTTACGTGCTAACAAACAAACCTTTCGGAAATGACATTGCTGGGCAAGAATAGCGCGTTACAAAACTTGTTACCATGCTCGCAGCTCCTTATGTTTATGCTGCTGGTATTCAATTTTAAAGCTTATATGCATATTCAAGAAAATACTTTAAACTAACGTTGAATAAGAAAGCCAATGTTTGGTACGTTTTGACACTGCCTAAGATCAAATCGTACAGCGGAAGCTGCCGAAAGCACGCCCGAACATAGCTTTTGAAGATTTGGCAACTCTATACGCTACTTTCATAAGAGTTAGATGGGGTTGTGAAGAACTATAAAAAAGTACTGATAAGCACAAATTGAAATAATATGAAAGCTTGACTCTCGTTAAATAGTGGACATGTGTGTCTGTGTGCCTTCCGTTATATCGAAGATCGATATCAAGTTATTTATTTCATTAAACTTTCGAATTCTACATTATGTTTTATTCCAAATTTATTACCTAACAGGCCATGCAATCGTTTCAAAGTTTTCGACAATGATTAAAATGTACAGCGTGGATGAAAAATATTCCATCCTCACAAATCATCTCACACCATATATTAATCCCCTAAATCAGAAAGGAATGTTGATCCAATCAATTATGGCAGCCACATTTCGGGTATTTGATAATTATTTCTATCATTCAAGTAGTTACTCGTACTGTGTTTTATTCCTTTTTCAAAATTGTGAGGAAACGAAACAATTTTCAGCATATTCCAAAAATGAAGATATTAAGCAATTTGTAAGTCAATACCATTGAATATTATTTAATTTATACAATGTAATTTTCTTCAAACTATACTCCTATCAATCCGTTCAGTACCCTCGCCGTTTTTTGCGTTTGACCGAATATGGGTTACTTTTCACATTAGGGAAGAGAAAGCAATTATGAGCGAACAGATCTATTGAATATAGAACATATATATTGATATATGTTCAAGAATTAGAATAATTTTATGGGCTAAAAAATTTTCACAAGAATGATATTGTAAACCGGCGGGTTGCGGTCCTCAGTCGTCACCTCGAATATCAGACATCAAGCGAATAACACATTTCAGTTCTTAAACATTGCCCATATTAGTGAATATGGGCACTTAGTAACAATTCAAATTTAAAGTTTTGTGAACAGATGAAACACGTTTCACGAACTATAGCAAGCAAATTGGCAAGAATCCCAAGTTAATTCTAGATTTAGATGTTTAGTGCAGTATCATTTGTTTAACAATTCTAAGCCCGCATTTTTTTTAGTGATACTAGTAATCAAACTTGTGGGTAAGAAGAGATGCCCCGGGTCTATAGCCACTTCGGTTCTCCAGTTTGTTTTAGATTTCGATTTATGGAAATCTAAAACAGGAAGGAAGGTCTAGGAATCTGTACTAGAAACTCATGTAATATTGATGAACATTCCATCAAAAAAAAAAAAAAAAAAAAAAACAAAGAATTGAATATTAACAAAATATAACTTGTGCATAAATCGTAATTATGGACTTTTGAAATATATTTAATGTTTAGTTTTATTGTTTCTTAGTTTCCTCTTTTATTACTTAATTTGTCGCTTGTCATTCTCTATTTTGTTGTTTCTCGTGAATAAGTTATATATAAAATTGTAATTCTAGGAAGAAAAGAAGAAAAAAGAAGAAAAAAAGCAACTCAAGTAGTTATTTTTGTATCTTTGCAATCTTTGAAAAAATGACTTTGATTTTTCTGTATACCTCAAAAGCTCTAGCTTAATTAAAAAATATCGGCTAGAGGTTTCTATCACGCGCATAATTACCTACAATTTTTCTCTTCGAGTTTTTTTTTTCTGTCAATAGTAAATAGAGCTATATGCATGAAACAATATGATTAAAAGAAAACAGTTTTTTCGATAGAAACAAAATGCTCATTTAATTGCACCTGTAAACCTATTATTTGCTCGTCTCTCGATCTTCGTCTACTTCCGAGATTCCCATACAAAGCATCCGGAAAACCCTACTTTACAAACTCTAAACAAGAATCATATCTACATAGAAACAAACTGTTATTGCAAAGTGTTAACTTAAGTATGTTTACAACCAGTAACATAGTTAAAGTTACTTTACTTAAATCCCATTTCTGGTCGAAGACATGGTTAAGTAAAGTAAGTAGGATTTAATTGATGAAGTAAGTAATGATAAGAACTTGTATTATTTCTGTTCATACTTACAGTAAGGTAGCTTAAAGTTTCGCGATGTGCAATACTGTCAACATCTAGATTTTCTATCAAATGTTCCAGCAAATGCAAGTATCGCCTTGGCGTAAACTCTTTTACGTGTTTCCTTCTACACGACCATTGATACTCTGCGCTAAGCAATATGACATTAAAGAATTATGACAATAGGAGAGCTTTGCGTAACGATGTCTTTATTTTTTCTGATATGAATTACCAATGAGCTAAGACTTTTGTTTATTTTTTCTTGTATCTAGATGAATTGTCTAAAAATAACTCCGGATTTCTGCCTGCTCCTCAATCGACGAACACATTGATCATAATTCGCAACTTTATCACTTTTCTCGCAACCTTATAACTTCTCTCAACCTACCAACCTGATTCTTTGATAGTCTTCTTTGGTATCGTTCGCATACATGTGCGTAGTGCCCCTTTTCCTAGGCTGCAATGTGCGTAAGTGGGTCCGACTAATCGCAAACACCGGTGATGGCTTAATAAGTGTGCTTTAGTTGTCAACGATCTTATAATTGATCTTGGAATTCAATTACTATATTACACTTACAACACTTATAAGTTAAAATACACGACTCATGCGTAACGTAAAACATTTATAATGTTTCACATCTTGAAAATAGAGAACATTCTAACTTTAGAAACGTTACGTCAACAAACACCCAATAAACATGATTATTAAATCTAGCAAACGAAATTGTTCCATCAAAAACCTTATTTTTTCAATAGGAGTAAATGTCTCTTTAATTGGAAGAACTTTAAAGAAATTGTAAGATTTGTATTCTTTTAAAGAAAGCAATTATGCTTTGAGTTAAAAGAATCGAAAAGAAAAAAATTCCTTCATTAGATATGGCAGCGTATAAAATATTTGTTGAGTTGAAAGAAAGAAATGTGCTTAAAAAAATTAATTTCTTAGGTTTACATAATCCTTTCTATCAGTGTACGACGCCGGTTGTCGAACGTTCGTATAACATTAGCGTATCTACATGCAGATATAAGGTATTGTTATAAATTATATATTAAATCTGCTTAGTTGTACCGCCATAACCATGCTACTCAGTAACCATTTCTCTTCTTTCCTGCGTTTTTTGCTGCATCCGATTATTTCTTTTACACCTTGCATCGCTTCAATCTCATTGTATCGTCCTTCATCACCACACCGACTAGCGAAACAGCGACTGCTCGGCTTTTTCTGTAGGAACAGACGTGCCTACTTCGGATGGCTTTATCCATCCGTAATGCACATTTTCATAACACAGACTTTCAACCCACTACTGCTGCGTTCACGCTCATTTTATGATCTTTTGTTCACAGAAACAAACGTGCGTAGTAATTACGTAAGATAATTTGTTCTCGCTGACACCTATGCACATACATACCTGCACCCGAATTACGTATACATATAGGATGTTTCACGGACGAATTTCGTATATCTACGTATCATACAATCGTATATGGAAACTATACCAAAGGGTCATATATAAACATGTCTCCCTTTTTAAAGGATATTTGTTTAAACGGGAACAATTGCGAATTAGAGTTAAATACACTGACGCAAATTTAAACAAAATTTTTTTATTTTTGGAATAAATACAAAATTATATTTATACTTCGCGTAAACACAAGAAGAAGATACAATTTGTGAATAATTTTGTACGAAATGTGGAAGACTAGCGAAAAAATATGCTAGGCAATCTGGGCTAGCTTGAAGATTGTACAAAGGGGAAATTCAATCTGAAATAGCGTAGATTATAGGAAAAGAAATAAAAACGATTTCAATGCAAAGATTTAAAGAGAATAGACCAAACTTTGTGATAAATCATGTAGGCTGGATTGACCAGTGGCAAACAGTTACGTTCGCAGACGAAAAACGATTTTGTCTGGATGGTTCCGATAAATAGTTGTGTTATTTTCATGACCTGCGAAAATAAGAAAGGCTTGCGGCTCGTTACCATAACAGGCAAGTAGGGATATTGGTACGACGGGATATTTCTTCTAATAGTATGGTAAACCTACAAATTGTAAGTGGTGCTCAAAATGTCCGAACATACAGAGACCTATTAATAGAAGTGAAACCCAGCATAAATGGAAGATTTGCCATCGATTTTTCAACATGATTACGGGCGATTTACACTGCATAGATTATTAGTTTTAGGTCTGAAAACCAAAAGATCGAGGTCGGTTTAATTGTTATTGAAAATGTTTGGGGCTAAGGTCGTAACATTTGTACATATGTATAACTAAGTAAGGCAATCGAATATTTAAAGTGATTCGTAGGGGTGGAAATCATACTTATTATCAATATTGTTACTTTCTCAATTTTCAGTTCTGAAACGCGGTAAAACTTTCTATACACGGAATCTGAGTCTTCCTTGTTTTTCTTTTCTTGTGAGGCTACTCAGATATCGCCAGCGGCTATATTCGCTAAGTTTTTAAGTAATAATGCGATTAATGTTGACAATTGTTTTTAATACCTTAATTTAATAGTAATTTCAAATGTTTGTCTTTGTAACTAACAATATTGTGTAAAATTGTTTCTTTTTCTTGTGAGCCTAAATCAGTTGACGCGGAACGTAATTTACAATAACAACGTTAGGATAAATATACTTACCTGTTAATTTTAAAATAACATGCCACGCTATATTAAACCATAGACCTCTTGGAGCTGAATAAAATTTATGCTGAATCACAAGCAATACAAACTGATTAATTCTCGCCCTGCGCCATTTTCACGCTTATTTCTAGAATTAGAAGGTAGGTTTAAATTTGGTAAAGTTTTTAAATTATGGATCCTCAGAGAAAATGGACATCTAACAAATGACGGAGATTAAAAGGAAAAAAAGGAGAAAGCAATTTCTTCTTTCTTCTTTTTTTTCTGTAAAATATAGAATCACATTCGCTACTTTCGATACTTTATTTAATATACTCCAAATTCTCCTATCACGTTTCTGTTCTTTCTGACCATCATCACCGGACGCAATTTTTTTTTTATTTCCACTGTGTAGAACAAAAGTTTTTGATATAATTGATATAATTGCCAAAGAATATATTTTAAAATTAAATAAAGCATCAAAGAAACTGCCAAGCATTTGAATCATCCTTAATCAATAAAAACGATATAAAAAAATGCGGAAACAAAAAAGATATGCTAAGTATTTTTTATTCGACCACATGGTCCTATTTTACTAGATCTTGATAGAAACTTGGACAAGAATGGAACGTAACGTTTATGAATACCAACGAAATGTTTTAAATTTTGCAACTTTACGAAATCTAAACCTACCCTCTAATTGCAATGATCCCCAAAGTGAGATTTGAAAGTGAATCGGCCGATATATACTAAACTTGGAGGTTTCTCCAAATAAAAAAAATATTACAAACATTTGGATGGAATTATTTCTTTGCAAGTTAAAACATGTTGCACGAATTTTCTCTAATATTGTTCACTTGCTCTTATTTGTCAACGAGAAGAACTGCATGTATGTATGTATACAGGCGAATTATCCATATATATAAAATGTTAAAATGTGAACATGATTAGTAGTTAAGTTCTTTTAAATTGTATCTACACACAGAAGATTGTATACCGTATTGATTTCCAGTGGCTAACAAAAGTTAATTAAACGAGTTTTCTTACTTTAATACGTGTTACGTCGTACCATTTCCACTAACGAAGAAGAACTACTAACAATTATACGCCGCCTTACAACCATCAACAGGACATCGTAAATTCGACCATAAATACGGGTTTCTCGAAAAAGGAAAAAATACTAGTAATTATCACGTAGGGCTTGCATTACGTACGAATCGTAATGAAGAATAGAAGAAAAATCTGCAGTGCGTGACTTTCAATTACAAATCTAAAATAGACTACTTCCACTAACTACGAATACAAGCGAAGGATAAAAAGGAAATAGCGGGAATAACCCTATTCGCAGATTGATACAGACATGCGTAGTGTTAAAACAACATTTCCAAACATTTCACTATTTACTTTTTTTTTAATCTAAAGTAGTTACAATTAAAACTAAATAGTAAAAAAAAAATATTCGAGTACCAACTGCCACTAAATTCGAAACTACCCACTAGTAAAATCTTATGATCCCTACGGAAGTGTAACTTGGCAAAGATCTTGACCTTCGAATAGTTTGGCAATCACAGCATTTCACAATATTAAAATATAAGATATAGGAGAACGTGCATCTTTTAATCACCCACAATCTCATCAACCTATAACAATTAATGTACAATAGTATTAAAAATTACAACTAATTACAATTAAAACACCACTTAGAGTAACCCAAATCAGCCCAAATTCTGTTATAACAATATATGACAGTATCCAGAAGGTCTAACTTATTTTTCTGATGTTTATTTGTGGTTTGAAATCATTATTTTAAATATTCTTGGACCTTCTTATTTCCTTTTAAGACAGTGGCGTTATCATCTCCGTTAATTTTTGAATTTAATTTTCCTCAGTGCTCCCGAAAATTATAGCCTCTTATTATTAAATAAGCCCCCAAATGTGGATAAAATGAATACTAATTCTACTGAAACTTAAATCTAAGGGATAAACATTTTAAACAACTACATTTTATGTCCTAGTCCATGTTGGTTATGACGGTCTTGTCGTCCTCTTGCCTCACAGCGCCAGAATATCATATGAAAAGTATTTATACTTTTTCGTAAATGGTATCCTTGTGTAGTTCTTACATATAAAGTATTTTAAGGAAAAAACGCACTGGCGTACAAGGGCGAACAAGCAAGCGCGGCACAAAACGCACGATTGCATTTTCATCCTCAATTCTTCACCTGCCTTAATTTGACTGGTGAATGTCTAGCACCATTTGATGAACTTTTGTGTTATCAGTAATGATTGCAGTTTTTAGTCGTTCCAAAAGTTCATCGTCAACCAAGCTGGTTCGATCACGTCTAGGTTCAGCAGAAAATTTAGCTGTGGCAAATACTGGTACACAATATCCGTAAACAGCGTGTATCTCGACTTTCTATCTGGACCTATTAAAGTCAAAATTGACGCCGTGTACAAGTACTCTGCTTATGGGCATTGTTTCTGAATTGCAAGAATTTGATTTTTTTTCCATTTTACAGACATTTTCTTTTTAACGTTTTTAAGCGTTGAATGCAATAAAAAAGAAAAACTCAAAATGTGTAGTGTGCGTAGACATTATATTTTACAATAAATACAAGTGCTTACAAATAGCTTTTTCTTGCTTGAATTTGTGCACAACAGGTTACAAAGCCTGTCAAAATTAATTATTAATTATTTATTATTAATGCCAGCCAAATTCAATGAATCCAAACCGATTAGTTTAGATTAGACTTGGACAAAGTAACGTGCTTTTTACCTAAAAATAAAACCGGAGCAACTGCAAGGGCGAAAAAGGTAAGGAAGTACGGCGATTGTGTCCAAAAGCATCTTTCAACGGTTGCGCAATAATATCATCAGAATATTTTTGACGAGGCGTGAAGCTTTTTAAACTATCCCCGTAATTATCTTCTTGTATACCAGGAAATAATTGCTTAGTTGTGCACCTGTTATGGTAATAGGTTCAGTCGAATTTTTGCTTAAACAACTGCGGTTCAATTTGACATGAAGTACCACTAATTAAGTTTGGAAACAGTTTGTTTTCTTTTTGGTGTTCAATTTAGTTTTAAAGAGTGATATATTTGTTTATTAGTATTGTTTGTTCATTTATCATATTGGATATTTGGAAATGAAAAAATGTAATCTCGTTAGTTTGTAGTGAGAGGATCTATTTATTTTTGGAATTAATTCTTTTTATACTTAAGGATGCATATAATAAAAATAATTAAGTAAATTGTATATAATTTCTACAATCAGTATTAATTCGAGCATTTATAGCAGTAGCCTGTCGATTTGTAAATATTCGGGGCTATCTAACGAAGTTGGGAGCACGTGCCTAACAAGCTTTGAATGAATACTTCCAATGCTCATGTATATTCATTTTTTAAACGTTTAATTTGTTTTCTTTTGCGATACCCACTGACGTTATAACAGCTAACCACTGTTCTTAAGTTTATATCGGAATCAAAAGTTTTGTCATTTATTTTTCTGCATTTCACCGTAATTTTTGTTATTCTTATTTAGCCTTGGGAGGTATTGAGATTAATTCTAATTGCAATGTTACACGCATTCCGCGAACAAGCAAGAATAAATCCAGTAAAGATAAAACGATCTTAAATGCACTTTCGACTACTACTTTAATGCGTTGCCGATGCTCGCTTTTCATGCAATGGAAATGGAATTGAGCCTATTTAGTTTTTACGTATACCGGTAATGGTCTAAGATTGCCAGTCTCTCCACTATTTTCAAATGCGTCAAATGTCGCAAACGTTATTATTTTCATAATTGCACTTTATAAACTGCGATAAGTAATCATAGACCATTTGATGAAAAGAACGTCGAAGGCTAAATCATTTTTCCTACGCTTTTTCCTTCTAATAATTATAGTGCGACTGTTTATTTCAAATATTTTGTAATTTCCACATGTTTTCTACGGTTTCGTTGCTATTGCAAGGCCCGCTTTCGCTTTTTTCCATTTTTAACGCAAAACAGCGTTGAAGAAAATTATTGTGTTTGATACCCCGACGTGGTGCTTCCAAAAAGCCCATTGCGTTCGTATAACAGCTAATATATATGAAAGATAAATGTTGGGATAGAATTTTCTCCTTTAGAAGAAACAAGGAAAACAACTGAACGTAATCGTAACAAAAACATTAAGGATTTGCTGCGGTTTCGCTAACATTGTAACTTTCGTAGGTTATTGTTCAAGTATGTTATTTTTTTTAACTTTGATATGCTTTGTTGCAGTCATTACTTTTTTATAAACGTGTTACGGAATTTGAAGATAAGAAATACAATTTATAGCAGATTTTATAGAAATTAATAAAAGTTAAAATAAACAAACTCCAGTGTTAAAAAAATTTATTTAATGCCAATTAACAAATTTGCAATTCAAGGGAAAGCAAAATATCATTATTTAACACTTTTAACTTATTGTTTATAAGCGGTGCGGAATTGATGATTGAACCTTTTAATTTAACCTTAGCTAATTAATACAACCTAGTACAGTATCCTTAACTAAATGTTGTATTTACTCTCAATATAATTTCAAGATACTACTGCAAAAATTGTAAAATAACACGGTGACATGATGATTATCCATTACTCAGGTAGGTACCCACAGAAATATGTCTCTAGAATGAATAATTATTTACGGCACCCGTTGATCATAGCATAACTGTTTGAGTTTTACTTATAAAATTAAGTGTTGAAACTTCATCATCATTTCATCATCAATCATTTAATATCGTGTTTGAAACATGTCTACATTCTTACATCCCAAACTTTATATCGACTTTCTCAAGCAATCTATTTGTAGCAATGCGTA
>JAIOKQ010000618.1:0-25104 GCA_020654165.1 Oryctes rhinoceros
ACAGTCTTATTCGGATATAGTACGAAAAAAAAAATTAGGTGAAAGAAACGCATGAGTAATGCCTAAATACAAAATATTATGGTTCTATGTGCACGTAGTAACGAGAAAATGATTTTTCTTTATTCGAGTCCGACTCTGTCTTAGTTAACATATGGGAATCTCCGGCAGTCGCTGAAGCAGCGTTCGGATATCCATTTAGTATGCACATAGCATTCACCGTCATTACACGCAATTGCAATGGCATCCTATACGAATATCGAACACACCGATATGATTTTGATTTATGGCGAAACAGGACAAAATAGTCTTGCGGCAGAAAATTTGTACGCGGAACGGTTTCCCAATCGGCGGCATCCATCATCCGAGACAATTGTGAGAAACGTGTATCGACTTAGAGAAACAAGATCAGTAATTCCACGTTTCGAAGGTCGTGGGCGTCATATATTACGTAGAGTTCAGCAAGCAGAAGAGCATATTTTAAACATCGTTGAGGCGGAACCAGGCATAAGTACTACAACTTTAGCCCAGCAAGTAAATGTGTCCCAAATGACGGTGCATCGAATTTTGAAAAATAATTTACTTCATCCGTATCACATCCAGCGCGTGCAAAGATTAACGGAATTAGATTATCCTCGCCGTCTTGCCTTCTGCGAGTGGTTTCAACGCACCGAAGATCTGCGAAATCGCATTTATGTTGCAGCCCAACGCATTCGCGAAGACATGGTAAATTTTACTCGTGTGCATAATAACTTTCGTCGCCGAATTGATGCCTGTATTAGAGCTCACGGTGGACATTTCGAACATTTTTTACATTAATAAATTATTTTGTCCTGTTTCGCCTAGATCGGTCCTTGTTAGGACCACCACAAATTTCATAAAAAGAAAAAGAATGTATAACCACAAATAACTCAAAACCCGACATTTCGGATGCATTAACTTTAAACATTAAGAACGCAAATCATATGGTTATCGGCATATTCAATGTAAACACATAAACACTTCGACATCAGCTGTACGACAGACTAATGCATTTCAATAGACTATTCACTATTCATAGCATCTACACTGCTTTATCGATTTTTATTTGCATCTGGGTTAACTTTGATTCATCAGCGGTATTTGTATAATATAGGAGAAACAAAGATATGGACCGGCTTTACCTGCATTTTGGGCCCTAAAATTTGAAGAAAATGTATATGTTACAAATAAATTTCTTTTTAAATTTTCAGTAACACATTGATAGGTAGTTTTCAGATTTCGGTAGCTTACGTGCTATTTACAGGTAACCCTGTATAGTAGAAGTAATTAGACAATTATACGAGACTACGAAAGGAAAATCCTTTTTATGTATTAAAATTAAGTAACGTAAATTATGGATAACAAAATATGGCGCAAGTTTAAATGAATAAAATACAAATAAGACATATTAACTAGCTCCAGCACACTTGATCGACGAATTTGATAATATATTAAGACATGCGCATTCTATACCCGGAAAGACTAGTGCATTCTAATTTCGGAATATACAAAATATAAAGTTTGCAATAAAATACATATAGCGTGTCCATGGGGGAATAATTTCTCCCACCTAGACAATTTATGGAAAACGTTTTCAAACAAAAATATTCAAAGGGAAGGTAGAATTATGTCCAAATAGACAGAGCGCTCAGTCCGCTAAAAATGATATAAGTTTTACTTGTTAAATGGAATCTCCTGTATATTACTACATTTTTAACTTTCTCTTCAATCTATATTAACATTTTTTAATATTTCCTATATCCATCTTGGTTTTTAAGAAAATTAATTTTTGAAATCTCGCCGTTCCTTTAACGCCCGATATCCTAACGCTTCACGAGTTACAACACTGGTTCAAACTTTATTAGATTGGCTCTTCTTTTATGTTAACTAAGTTCTGTAAGTAATAAGACTACTCGTTGCGTTCTTCTAGCTTGAAAAACAATACCTGTGGAAGTATGTATCTAATGGTTTCCATATCTGTCCTCGCTTACTCAGATGTTCTCTAAATTAAATATGGGTCCAAAGTATACAAAAATACATTTACTGTTTTACCCATATTTCCTTTTGCAGCAAAGGAAATAAAATATTAGATTGGGCTGTTTCTCTTTAAAATAAATTACTTATTGTTTTAATTTTTAGACTAACATATATATTAGAACGTTTTAGAAAAAAGTAAGTCACCTGAAGCCGATGGTGCCTTAACAAGAGCCGAATAACGCGATCCAATAAAACGAAATTGAATACCAATAGTGAACCGGTTTCCAGTATCTCTGCTTCATTTACGCAGCCACTTGAAACATGTAAAAAATATATATGACTTGGATTTGGAGAAATATGTTGGTACCCGATAGCAGAAGCAGAAGGGAAAAGGATAGATGACTGGATGACGTATCCCACGTAAGCCTGAACAAATGAGTACGTTTCACGAAATTATCTAAGATTAGATGACTCGTGTTTTGTTGACTCTCGGGAAAATCAATAGGCAGCGCGAATCCATTTTCATGAGACAAATCAGTATGAGTCTGTTTAGTCTCCGCTAATTTCTTGAAATTCTGCAGGCTTAATCCGAAGGAATTAGAGGACCTAATTTGTCTACATAATATATAATTTCAACCTGTAGTTAAAAGAGGTCTGTTAGGTGCATGTTGATTCCTCCTACTTTGAAGGAATGTATGCGATGAAATTAAACACTTGCACGTGTTTAATTTAATTTATTTAACAACAATTTAAACTAACTTTATTTGCAAGATTTAATTTACATTGAACTTGATGAGTCTGTGTTGAACTGTTGTTAGCTATTACTTTCTGGGTCTCTCTCCCTACACTTTATTTAGAATTTAAAGGGAAAACATTTGCTCCTCCCTGAACATAAATATTGGCCAATGATGAGAAGCAACCTGGGGAAAACCCTCAAGATTGGCAAAACATCTAAATTACAATAATTATAGGGAGATTTAGCAATAAAACTACAAATTTAACATAGCTTATAATTAAAGAGTCCAAACGATGTGCCCGACCAGTAGCGTCGATGCGAGAGCAGAGTGGGGTAAACTCCGCTCTCGCATAAGTAGTAAAAATGAACGATGCATTTAGTTGCCGTTCTAACGTGTTAAAGTATACGTTGAAAATGTTGCGAGGTCGTAAAAATAATGCGTCAAATCGGTTGTCTGCTACCGTAGTAAATAAATTTATACATCGGTTTCCCGATTTAATATATGACGGTAAGGCAGTGAAATGTTTAGTTTGTGAAACAACTTTATTATCTTGGAAAGCGAGTCAGTGTCAAAGACATATAAATAGTGACAAACATAAATTGAAAAAGATTAGGCGCAAATCATATAATGAATTTGTGGTTGATTTAACAATGATGCTAATTGCGATCAATATAGCAATACATAAAGTCCAACACCCAATGTTTCGCCAGTTTTGGAATAAATACAATCCTACGTCGAAATTACCATCCAAAAATACGCTACACAATTACGTACCATCAGTGCGTGAAAGAATTGTAAATTTTACGAAAAAAACGGTGAAAAATAAATACCTTTGGTTGACAATGGACGAAACTACAGATATTAAAAAACAGTCCATCCTATCCATTGTCGTAAGGACGCTGACCCCACAAGGATCTTCTGACCCTTATTTACTAGCCTGTAAACGAATGCGAGATTGTACTGCCACGGCGATACGTAGTGTATTAATAGAAACACTACACAAATTTGAAATTTTACCGGAGCAACTGTTAATGTTAGTTACCGATGCTGCCGCGGTTATGTGTTCCACATCAAAATTACTCAAAACGATTCAACCAAACCTGTTGCACGTCACATGTTTGTTTCACGCTTTACACCTTGTAACAAACATTATACGTACAAGTTATCCTGATGTGGATGAACTAATAGGACAAACGAAAGCGGTTTTTCTTAAATCTCCGAAACGTATTCGCCTATTTCATTCGCAGTGTCCTAACATACCCGAGCTGCCGCAACCAATTCTTATACGATGGGGTACGTGGTTAGAAGCAGCATTCTATCATTATAAACATTTTGAAAAAATTAAATCAGTAGTTTTACAACTAGACGGCAAAGAAGCGGCTGCAATAAGGCTCGGTCAGGTTCAATTTAAAAATCCTCAAGTTGCAGCAAATTTAAAAATTATTTACGACAGTTACGTTCTAATAGTGGATGCAATAAAAAAGTTACAGAACAGTGCGCTGTCCTTATCGGACTCATTAGCAATTATTGACCACGTAGAATTAGCGCTGCATATCCTTGATGATGAAAAAAGTGTTTGTGTTCGTGAAAAATTTAATAGTGTATTAGATAAAAATGTAGATTTTACAAAATTACGGCAACTTTTTACCAATACTGAAGATACGTTGTACAGATACAAAGAGCACTTTAACTATGCAAATATAACATCTCTCAACGTCGAACAATCCTTTTCAGCATATAAGCATTTATTTACGTCGCTACGTACGAACCTTTCCGAGACTAATACAGAAACATATATGATGGTGCAATTACTTCATCGCGCACATCCGGATATTTCTGCAACAATGTAAACATGCTAGGTAAGTTATTTATGTTTTTTCTTTACGTTTTGTAAAGTGATTCAATATATTTATTTTTAAATAAGCGCACTGTTATTCTGGTAAACTCTCCACGCAACGCCAATGCTCGGGCACATCGTTTGGACTCTTTACGAATGGTTCTCATCATCAACCGGTGACTGAATGATGTGTTAATTATATTTAAATTTAGATACGATAGCATAATCCTCCCTAAATAAAGAAACCTTTTATTTATTTAACCATTGAAGGAAGGAAATATTTCACGATTACTTCCTTCACATTTAGTTTAACACTTTTTTTGCTGTGCGTTTGTATAATTTTTACCTTCAAATAAATATTAAACTGATGAAAATTCTTTCTTTCCAGTCTTATTTTTGGTGCTATTTAGAAGGTTTCATTCAGCATTCTTATTTACACTTTTGTAATGGAAAAAATACCTATTGTGAACGTCACAGAATAATAATGTTATATAATGAAGGACAGACAGGGCGATAAATAACTGAAAAAACAAAACCTTCGAAAACAGCAATTAGGGAGTTAAACAAAAAATTTAACGAAACAGGTACCGTTGAAGACAAACTAATGAGTGGACGAATTCCTAAAATTAGGAATAATCACGAAAGATATTTGAAAATACAGTTACTAAAAAATCGTCGAAAATCTTCAAAAAAACTAGCGATTGATGTTTAAGCTACTACAGGTGTGTCGGTAACTGCTTCGGACGTAAGAAGCCATTTGACTAAACATGGTCTTAGGGGATGTGTTCCTATTCGTAAACCGCTAATGTGGTGTATTATACAGCGATGAATCGAAGTTCGAAATTATTGGCAGAAAAAGACGCCAGTACCTTCGTCGGAGAAAGGGAGAAGCGTTCCATCCAGAATGTCTACGGCAAACTATTAAACAGGACGGTGGATCCGTGTTAATGAGGGATTGCATTTCGCAAAATAGACCGGGAGATTTAACAATAATTAAGGAAAGGTTAACTGGAGAACGATATTGTGATATTCTCAGAGAGCATGCTATACCTTCTGGACGGCGGTTAATCGAATATAATTTTATGTTTCAACACGATGACGACGTAGAGCATTCGGCCCGAGTTATTAAAAACTTCCTCGAAAATCTTACGGAAGAAAGAACCTTGGAGCTTATTATATAGTCGCCACAGAGTCCTGATTTAATCGTAATAGAACATGTGTGAGCATGTCCTAATTGGAAGAAGAATAAAAGGCAACTAAAAAGTGTCCAAGAGTGCATCAGAGTATTGCAAGAATGGGAAAATAACGCGAATGAATTTATAACAAAATATATTGATCAATTCCGAAAAGAATTGCTGCTGTACGCAGAGTTAAGGGAGTCCACATAAAATATTAATTATCTCTTTTCTTTATAACCAGTTCTGTGGTTAGATATTCGTAATTTCATTGAATATAAAAATGCTAACCAACGTTTAAAGTTATTTTGCTTAAGTTCACTCATTTCTGCTTTTCTTTCCTGTACATAAGAGTATACATTGGAAATATTTGAAGCTTCTCTCTCAACTTTGTTACTTTTAGTGTATTTAACATCCTACATATTGTTACATGTTGAATTCCTTATAGAATTTTAAGGTTCGTTTGGTAAAACAACTATGTTGTTATTTCTTAACATAGGTATTTTAAATATTGGCATTTTTCGAACATTTTTAAAATTAAATTAAAATTAAAAAAAAATTAAATTAAATTAATTAAACAAAAATTAAATCAGTAGTTTTACAACTAGACGGCAAAGAAGCGGCTGCAATAAGGCTCGGTCAGGTTCAATTTAAAAATCCCCAAGTTGCAGCAAATTTAAAAATTATTTACGACAGTTACGTTCCAATAGTGGATGCAATAAAAAAGTTACAGAACAGTGCGCTGTCCTTATCGGACTCATTAGCAATTATTGACCACGTAGAATTAGCGCTGCATATCCTTGATGATGAAAAAAGTGTTTGTGTTCGTGAAAAATTTAATAGTGTATTAGATAAAAATGTAGATTTTACAAAATTACGGCAACTTTTTACCAATACTGAAGATACGTTGTACAGATACAAAGAGCACTTTAACTATGCAAATATAACATCTCTCAACCTCGAACAATCCTTTTCAGCATATAAGCATTTATTTACGTCGCTACGTGCGAACCTTTCCGAGACTAACACAGAAACATATATGATGGTGCAATTACTTCATCGCGCACATCCGGATATTTCTGCAACAATGTAAACATGTTAGGTAAGTTATTTATGTTTTTTCTTAACGTTTTGTAAAGTGATTCAATATATTTATTTTTAAATAAGCGCACTGTTATTCTGGTAAACTCTCCACGCAACGCCAATGCTCTGGCACATCGTTTGGACTCTTTACTTATAATCGGTCTCAAATTTTGATTTATAGCCGCCATTAGGAAAAATGGTAATTTCCTTAAGCAGGTGGAGTATATCAAGCTAATCCCTGGAGGACTAACATTTCTAATTGTACCGGATGTAAACTGTTAAACGTGTACAATAATGAACAGTATTGAAGTAGGGTAACCTTGTAAAATATTGCACTATACTTATACTATAAACTAATTCTTAATAGTTAAACTATCTTAAGTCTGTGGTTGGATAGTCCGCAACAGTGCATTTGTAATTAAAGAATTTCAAAGGTATAAAAACTTATATATTAGAAAATACACAGTTAGAATGGCACAGAAATTCTATCGGAAACGCAATTAGTTTCGAATAAATTGTCACAGGGAAGACAACTACCGTTAGGGAAGAAGTAAAGGAAGATGATTATAAAGCAATTAAACAGAAAAAAAAAAACTACAATCTATTATTTGCAGTATCATTTTTGGTGGCACACATGATTTTTACTTCACGGAAGATTTACTTCAATTTTGAATAGAAAGTTGCGATATTGTTACTTAACGATCACTTGAAAACCCGTAACAAAAAAAAAATAACTATACAACTCATCAGGATCAAAATGAAGTTAAATATTGATGATAGCGATGATCATAACAAAAAGATTTGTAACTGAAGTGTTAGATAGTGTTGGATTTTTTATCTGAAGCTGTCTTAACATTCTCTGAGAATTCTTGTCTGGACCAATGTAAAGTACTACATTTATGATTTGGTGTATGCTCCACTACGTTCGCAAGAGAAAGCACAGTCAAAGAATTAACAAGATATAAGTATCCTCGGGCAATGTTCTTTTTACCGACTAAATATCGTCGTTGATGATCTTAATTTTGTTTAAGTGGTCCAAAACTGCATAGACATTATTAAGGACGTAACTAAATTCTTTTGGAAAAATCCAAAAGCTTAGTTTCAAGTCAAGCCTCCAGATCTTAAGCGAGTTCATTTTCATTTTTTCCAAAAATTATTAAGTCGGCAGTAAATCTGCATTTTCCTAAAAATTCTTTATTTTTTTTTTGTTTTTATTAATTTATTCACAGATTTTTCAGCACTTTGTAGAATAATGCTTGGTTTGCATGGTAGTTCTAATCTAAAAATTCCAGCACTGAGTTAAGAAATAAGTTTACTGTTTCTACAACAATGTGTTCTAATTACGTTGTAACATTTGTCAGTAGTTTTTCCACAACACGAACATGAACATGAAGCACTTACCGTCCGAATGGTTTGCGATTTTTTTGATGAACCGAGTCCAGTTGGAGCCACAAGATCCTTGGTTCGCCACTTATGAGATTTGCAAGTTTGCTTTATGCAGCTGCTCCAACTAAAAAAGGATGCGACGTTGTCCACAAATATCGAGTACGAGCATACACATGAGTGGTGTGTATTTTGATATTAAACTAATATGTATTATTTGCTGCTTTTGTTACTTGTAGCAAAACATTTTTTATATAACAATTTTTTTCGATTGAGCGTGCTACCAATAATATACGTTTTCAAATAAATTTGGGTCTGGAAACTAGCGCAAATGCTTTTGACTAAAAAAGTTTTGGAGGTTCTAAGAATATGTTAAAGCAATTGTTTCAATGTGGTGGTCAAACCAGGACCCTGCAGTTGAGGATCTCAACAACTACAATTCTACTCATTGCCTTCAAAATTCGCGCAAAGGCAATCGACAGAGGATAGGTTCTTTCATCAGTTCATTAATCATCCGCTTTTATTAAATTTCAGTTTAATAAAAGAAAACATGTTAATAAACAAATAAAAAGTTGTTCATTTATGCTTATTAATTTCATGCATACAGTCTCTTTAAAACAGTAATAATGTATATCTATTAATTTCATGCATACAGTCTCTTTAAAACAGTAATATCAGTAATCAGAGTATAATAGGAAAATTATTATTATTATTATAATTAGTAGCTTGATAGTTAAACTGTTACGTCCAAAAAGCAATACGTAGAAGTGCTAAAGAAGTGGCAAGTGAGAAACCTGAAATCGATAATCTTAGCGAGTATGCAGCGCCCGTACCATTGTCGCTGGATGTGCTATTTACTGAAATAAGTTGAGGTATACTATCGAACATTTCCCTTTGCGCACTTAAGTGTTTGTTAGTTATTTCAGATGCAATTTCTATGCCCATGGTTTTGTCCTACAAAAAGAAACCAGTAGTGTATCAGCAAGAGTGTATTTGATCGTTAAAGGAAATTACTACCTACCTTGAAAATTAAATCTTTCTCTGTTCCGAATTGATCGAATACTTTAAATGAAGCTTCTGGATTCATTGCGAAACGATGGTCGATGTCTTCAATTAGTAGTAAGATGTCTTTGGTTTTTGGATCGTGCTTCCTAGCAACAATTATTTCGGTTGTGGTTAGACTCAAAGCACACTCATCATCTATCGGCAACGTCTTTGTTAAGGTACCGTTTTTACATACAATGGAAGTATTAGTAGGCAATGTCATGTTGTCTGTAAACAAATAAATAGTTTTTTTACCTCTATCCCGAACTGCAAGTTTTGTTATCTGGAAAACTGTACTAATATAGAAATCTATTTTTTGAAATAGCTAGAAAATGTTTCTAGATAGGTAACTGGAAACCTAATGATAATGAACAATTATCACTTTAATTTTGAGTGCAACATGCAACTGGTTATGTCAATCTTTCTATGCACTTTTAAATATTTCAGGTTTTCTTTTTAGATTTCTCTAGATATTGATAACGGCAGTCCGTAGTGTGGCAATTGCAGAAAATTGAAAAAAAAATTGAAAAAAATATGCTAAAAATGCTGAAAACATTCAGAGTTTATTTTACGATAAAAAAATCTTTCTATATTAAAGCAACTACTACATATTTTATAGATGTCGAGCAGATAAAACTATGAAATGATAAAGAGCGTATTTATATACACCTTGCAAAGTTAACACAGCAAAATCGCCTCTGTTTGTTAAACATCTCAAAGCTCCACTATCGCCATAAAAATTATTATCTGGTAGAGGATTGCATGTATGTAATGCTAAAACGAAAAGAAATTGGTTGTAAAAAAAGCTACATTTAAAATAAATTGAACATACTATCTGAGTCAGGAATAGCCTCACAAATATCGCATAATTTGTCAACATTAAGACTGAAAGGACGCGGCTCGTGGCCGTGCTGATCCTTGACACCAGGCATACAAGATTTGTTCAAGAAATCACTTATACTTTCAATGTAGTATGATGAATTTGGCCAAATATGTTCTTTCATTAGGGTAATAAAAGCTAAGAATCCTGAAAACAAAATAATGTTCGTAATATTTAGAAGTTACTTCGCAATGTTATACATACCCCTATCACCATATTCCGAAAAACAGCCTCGTTTATTCTTTAATTCGTTCAAGGCATTGATTTCTGTTTTTACTACTAAAATCGTTCGCTTCAGTTCTTTTAGCGGCTGTTCGCCAAATCCCAGTAACGAGATGTTTTGTTTTCTGTAATAAAAATGAGAAGTTTGTTTCCAGAATGGAATAATTTTCGAAACCAAGAGTTAAGCATATTATGTAATATTGACACTTAAATATCCTTTCGGAGTTAAGGGGCCATTTTGTAAAATATTATGCAGCTAAATAACTAATTGTCATTTTATAATATTTAAGTATTTTTAGCTCTAATTCGAAGTCAAGTCTGTGTAAATGTCTCGTACGTACCGGTTTGCATAATACATCATATTATCGCTTATTACAGCGAAATCGGCGTCTTCGCTTTGAATGGAATTAACGCAAAGTGTCTTGTCTTCCAACGCTACACAATCTATAGGTGGTTCCATGCCGTAATTCAAAACTGCTTGTTGAAGCCATTTACATTTGACTTCTTCCGTTTGCGAAATACAAAGCTTTGCCGATTGCTTACAGAGCTGCGAAGTCTCGAATGTAGGTACATCACGTCCGAAATCTACAGAAGGGAGGTAGATAGCAAAAAGTACACAGAAATGGAAAATTATCGAATTTGACCGTATTATATTTACCTTTTAAATAATTCTTTAAAGAAGATGAATTCATAATTTTAATCTGTGAATTCGCATCAGGAAACAGTATTTCTTTTAATGGCGGAATTAACTTTTCAGATATTGCTCGAGAATTATCCTCCTCGCTCAAAACTTCAGCTTTAGCTAGCTGTACATCGTTATCATATATAAAAGTACCGAACCATGTTCTTAAGTCGTTTGCTACCTCCTCTGTGAAATTTCTGAAAATTTATGGTATCGGTGCAAAACGTATGTGGTACGGTGTATTTGACGAACTTACGCGTTTGCAATTAATAGAGGACGTGGTTGTTTCGTCCAGGTGCATTCCTCCGTAATATTTACTGTGGTGCCATTTTTACACAAAAGTAAAAGATTTTGTAATACTTTTTCGAACCGTGTAGTGTCGCTTTTCAAGTCCAATAACGAGGTGATGCCTATATCCCCATCGCCATTTAGCACACAGTTTAACGATTGTAGGAGCGGTGTATTGATGTTTTCTAGGTAAGCTTCTGTATTGCACAATTCTAGCAAACTAGGGTACTTTCGTTCTGCAAGTAGGTGTAATAGTTATGACTAAAGAATTGCTGCGAATATATGGACATACAAATAGACGACTATAATAATGGATACTTACTTATATTATTAGAAGTTTAAAAAATTGGCTATTATAATTAGGATTTTAGAAGATACTTACTCAGTTCCTCATCGAAAGTTTTATTGGCGATTATCCAGGGTCCTGGTCGACAGGAAGGTCCCAAGAAGCTGCTTAATCCGCTAATGTAATTTTCGATTAGAGTATTATTTCTATTGGTGCATAAATCGATATTGTTTTCCGATAACACTTTCATCTCAAGTTCTTTCAGAACGGCTGGCGTAATTAATGTTGTATCCAGACCTGGATGACATAACTTAGCTCCTTTGAATGAAAAGTTATCTATGCCCTTTTTACCACCACCACTGTAGTGTATTCTACATTATCCTTTGCTACAAAACATATTTTAAATATACATTAGTTTATGAGGACGTGAGGTGTATGGGTGAGCCATTATAAAAAAAAAAAAACTCAATGCTTGATTCCTATAAAATATTGCAATTAAAATAGTTTAGCTGGGCGTACTCGTAGTAAGCAGTATTTTTTTCATTAATAAGAACCGTAAATAGTGTACTTTCCTTGGGGGCGAGCTGAATCCGTAAGTAGAGTAAGTAGAGAGTAAATTGCAGAAATAAGTAAACAATATATGGTATGCGGTTACATTTGAGGTAGTACCGAAAAGTTACTGAAAACAGAATTTTTCCAACAGTCTTTGGAAGAACCGTTCAGCTGCCGCATTTGTTATGATGTACTGTCTGGTAATGTCGATCGTGAAATGCAATTTTGATAGGAGATGCAATATTGCTTAGCAATATTTGTTAGCAATGTTGCTAACAAATCGGTGAATCAGCGGTAAGAGGGCTTATACTTGATTGGGTAAAGTTAAGCACTGTGTGTGCGGGTTCAGCTAGGATCAACAAGTTTTCTTAGTAGGTTCGGTACATTCGCGAGTAACTATTTATTTAATTTTAATTAATATAATTTATTAAATAGCATTATACTCTCGTATTTTGCAATATTATAATTAGTCTTGTGTCTAGTACCATATATGCATTTTCTCTTTTTTTTTTTGAATCTCATTTTATTTTTAAAATTGGAAATAAAACATTCATACACATAAATTCCAAACAAAGTTAATAAACCGTTCGTCTTAAATAGTGAAGTCGAAGAGAGACGCCGTACTTCAGACCCAGCAGCGCACGCACCGCTCGTTTCTGTAAGGTAAAAACTCGTACCACATTCGACGAACATCCTCCAGATATGATTCCGTATCTGATGACTGACACAAAATAAGAACGATACACAGCTTTCATGGTTGTAAAATTCGTTATTTTCTGTAATATTTTTAATGCAAAGCATACACTACTGAGTCTGACACATAACTGTTCTATTTGTTGATCCCATTTTTAGGGTATCATCTACAGCAACACCTAAGAACGAACCATATTTAGTTAACTGAAGTTTTTGGTTATTTAAAGTAATGTTAGTCGTGTCTCAGTACCTTCATTACATTAAAAAAAAAAGACAGTGTGTTTTGTTTCTATTTATTTCCAAGAGATTTTGCTGAAACCATTGTTTCGTAAAATTTAGTAAAAGTATTGAACCATTTTGAATTAAGCAAGGAAAATCAACACTACTAAACAGCAAGTTACTATCATCGGTATAATTCACAATTTGTTGATTGGTGTTGGAGATATTTTTAAATATATCATTAATAAAAATTAAAAATAACAGAGAACCCAGGATACTGTCTTGTGGTACCCCAACATCCCTAATTGCTGTATTTGAATATGCCGAACCAGCAACACCGTGCAGTTTTACGGTTTGCACTGAACACTTCGTTGTTTGTTGGATGTACCAATAACTTTCTTTCAGTGTACGGATATAATTTAATGAGATACCAAATTAGATATTTGTTATAGCTTCACTACATTTTCATATAACGAAAGTATTACATATTTTTTCTTTGATTTTTCAACACTTCGTACAGTTCAAAATATCTACGGGAATGACCTAAAATTTTGTCCGCGCAAATAGTGATGCGGCACCATGTTTTTTTTTTTTACCTGGGGTGACGGCCAATGGGCGTACGAGCTTATTTAGACCTTGTTATAACCTCCGGAGCCTTTTGATGTTAAATTGTGCATCAAAAGTGTTTCATAGCTTTGTTACTATCACTTCGTTCTAAGGGCTGAAACGCAGAAAACTACTAATTTTACCGATACCGATGTACTACTGATAAACATATAAATGAAAGGCAATTCAACAAAAAAAGTGAATAATAAATAAACTTAAAAAAAAAAAGAAAAAATTTAATTATGTTTAATAAGCCACCTCTTCTTTGAATACATAGTAATCCGATTAAGGATTGAATTATGTTGCCTCGGTAGATAATCATATCATATGTGCTGTATTGACGAATGAATGGCTCTTATAAATGCTGGTAAACAAACTAGATGATAAATAATTATTTAAGTTGACCTTAAAACCAAAAATACATTTATAAAATTTTAAGTAGATACTCAACAATTTAGGGACTATGCGTTTTTAATTGAAGACAGTATATATTTTTTTTTTATAAAATTATCCTTAATACTGAATGTAGACTATAGTCAACTGTGTAAGTGCTTTCCAGATGGTTCTATCAAACTTGACTATTTTTATCTGGAAGACACTCATACAAAACTACCTAAATTTTACATTTTCCTTTCTTATCTAACAACAAATTACATAAGATGAACTATTTAAGTATTCCAAATGTGAATTTGATATTGTGTATTTTTTATTAGTAAACTTACTTGTGGCATCTCTGAATTCTCCTAGTACAACAATCTTACTAGTGAGATAACTGGCCAGTACAGCTTCTTCAGCCGATACCGTTGCTAACGTTGCTTGTCCATTTTCAATAAGGAGCATGCAATTTACTGCATTTTTCTGTACTATACATTCAATATCTTCTGTACGATTAAGCTGCTCGCATTCGCCGAGATATCTTGGTGTCGTACATAACTTATCTTGAAATAGATACAGATGATTTAGTTATATGTATACATAGGAATTGGAAACATAAACTAACTGGGTAGTTTTCTATTTTTTTAAGGTTGCATAAAAAATCGTTTTCTGCTTCTGTTAAAAAATGTAACAATGTAACAAAAGCATGATGATTTATTAAGAAATAAGTTTTTAAAAAGTATTAAATGGAAAATTTTTGTATTAATTATTCTACTAGATCTGTTTTAAATAAAACACATCAGAAAATGCCTAGAAATAATAACCAAAAATATATAATGTTAAGATAGCTTAGCTCTCTCATGGTATTGATAGCACCAGAGGGCGCCAAGAAATGTCGAGTTTGTCGTTTTGGAAGTTGTGGTATTAACTGTGAGGCAACAGCGACGAAAGGTGAAGGTGAAGGTACGTTCAAAGTCGCGTTGATGACGCCAGGGGTAGGCAGAAACATGTCCGCCCTTCCTCTCCCCTCGTTGCGTCCTGCATACGCTAATCTCTCTTAGTATCATATATTTTTGGTTAGATTTGTTTTGTTTTGTTACCTTATCTACTTTTATTTTCAGATGAAAGTATATTGTATTTAAATTGTACAACACTATAATAATGTTTCCGCCGTCGTCAATTTTTCAATTGGTTTGTAATTGTTTCGTTCAATATTTTACAAAGTAAGTAGTTCTAGGAGTGGTAGAGAAGTTCCAAGATATATATGTATGCTTAAACGTTGCGCTGTTTTATTTGATTTTGAATTTAGAGTGTTTTGAAATTGGTAAAATTTAAACAACCTTATTTGGGTTGTTTAAATTTTATGTTTATGTTGCTTGGGATGGCGTGAAGTATTAGTATAATTCTATTAGGTGTTTTAAAATTCAATTATTTAAGTACATCTGTAAGGCATTAAATTAAAAAAAAATGGAGTAACTTGAAAATATCTGATCCTATAGGACAGATAACACGGTGCGAGTTATTTGTCATTATTGACGATAAGGTATTGAAGTAGCATAATTACGTGACGGGTTTATAAAACGTTAGCTGGTAAATTTTAACTGCCAACCATTTTAGTAACTAGTAGTAGTTAACCAAAAAGTCCCTTTCTCAACGAATATTAAATATTGGGCCGAAAAATAAGTATACAATTTTCTATACATAACAAGCATGGAAAGCGATTCTAACATGTAAGTGCTTTTAGTGTTAAGAAGCGTGGTTGTATTCATCGAGCGTTAACCTAGGTATTAGTTTGATATTAGAAAATATTAAAAACTACTTATTGTGTTTCTTCAGAGGGTACCTTTAACAACACCTCCTTTGAGAGCATCGAAAAAGCGACCTTCTCCACAGGACTTCACTCACCAAAAAGACACAGGATTACAGGACAAAGATGATTCCTTTCACAAGAAAAATGAGTCTTTGTAAAAACATTTTCCATCAAAAGGCTTCCATTAAAAAACTTGGAAGACACGTTCGACAAAAAACTAAAATGGAACAGCTACATATCCAACTTACAGAAGAAAAACCCATTGCTGCATCACTATGCAGGCATCTTTTGATCGTTGATCTTCTGGTCATACACAGATGATGATCACCTCTGTGATGCGCGCGTGTCCCACAGCAACGCTGGAAGTCTTGTTGGGACTAATGTCGCGTCACATCCAGATTAAGAAACAGACTATATTGAGCGCCTTCACGCATTGTAGAATAAAGGGATCCTGGTGATCTTTAATGGCATCGCAGAATCCTAGAAGATTTTCTTTAGTTCTTGAGTTTATCATTTTTTCCTTTACTACCATGTTGTGTGTAGAATGTTCATAATTATCTTAAGCCATCCACATAAATATTACAGCTCTATTTTAATATCCATTTTTCTCAATTGTTGCCTTTTCTCTTGGTGAAATCCCTATTTTTATATCTTCCTTAATGTAAGCTGTATCTCTTACATTAAGCGTTCTCTTAAAATGTACGATTTTTAAAAACCCTTGTAACTTTTTTATTTGTGAAAATATTTGATTTATACATATACATATGTTAGACATACATAAAGATATATGTAGATAAGCGATAAGCTATGGTGTCATATCGCTTAGTTAGTGCAATTTATTCTTTTAAAGTAGTTACTTTACGTCGTTACATCCGTTACATTCGATGATGTATAGGACAATTTACGTCTTATTTTTATTTGCTTATTGTTGGTGTGTCCAGCTCTCAAAAGGTAAGTTTTTAAATGTCATATGTTTTGTTTTGTTGGGAAGTTTAACTAGATTAATAGTGTTGGAGCCAATTGACAGTGAAAGCTGCTAGTTATAGTAGTTATTCTTTACTTACAAATCATTAGTTTTACAGACGCTCAATTACCGACATACAGTTTTGTCATTGTTTTTAACGTATAACAGCACAGTACAATACGACTAGCTAACCTAACCTAACATCTACTTTTGTAACATGTTAATATTTTTATAAGTAAAAATAAAAGTATTTCAAAAACCACTGCGGCATCTCTCAACAGACAGCACTTTCCATTTTAATTTTTTTAAGCTGTCAAGAATCATGAGTTTTCTTAACTTTTAAAATGGATTAGTCTGTCGTACAGCTGATGTCGAAGTGTTTATGTGTTTACATTGAATATGCCGATAACCATATGATTTGCGTTCTTAATGTTTAAAGTTAATGCATCCGAAATGTCGGGTTTTGAGTTATTTGTAGTTATACATTCTTTTTCTTTTTATGAAATTTGTGGTGGTCCTAACGAGGACCGATCTAGGCGAAACAGGACAAAGTAATTTATTAATGTAAAAAATGTTCGAAATGTCCACCGTGAGCTCTAATACAGGCATCAATTCGGCGACGAAAGTTATTATGCACACGAGTAAAATTTACCATGTCTTCGCGAATGCGTTGAGCTGCAACATAAATGCGATTTCGCAGATCTTCGACATTTTCAATATCAGGGCGACGATCATATACTAAGCTTTTCATGTATCCCCACAGAAAAAAGTCTAATGGATTTAGATCATTTAATCTAATTCCGTTAATCTTTGCACGCGCTGGATGTGATACGGATAAAGTAAATTATTTTTCAAAATTCGATGCACCTTCGTTTGGGACACATTTACTTGCTGGGCTAAAGTTGTAGTACTTATGCCTGGTTCCGCCTTAACGATGTTTAAAATATGCTCTTCTGCTTGCTGAACTCTACGTGATATATGACGGCCACGACCTTCGAAACGTGGAATTACTGATCCTGTTTCTCGAAGTCGATACACGGTTCTCACAATTGTCTCGGATGATGGATGCCGCCGATTGGGAAACCGTTCCGCGTACAAATTTTCTGCCGCAAGACTACTTTGTCCTGTTTCGCCATAAATCAAAATTATATCGGTGTATTCGATATTCGTATAGGATGCCATTGCAATTGCGTGTAATGACGGTGAATGCTATGTGCATACTAAATGGATATCCGAACGCTGCTTCAGCGACTGCCGGTGATTCCCATATGTTAACTAAGACAGAGTCGGACTCGAATAAAGAAAAATCATTTTCTCGTTACTACGTGCACATAGAACCATAATATTTTGTATTTAGGCATTACTCATGCGTTTCTTTCACCTAATTTTTTTTTTCGTACTATATCCGAATAAGACTGTATACGAGTAAGTTAACTAAGCTCAGATAAATCAATACGTGTAGTATTTACTTACATTTTGCGCAGTTAATTAATACGGGCCCTGTTGAAATTATTAATAATATAATAAAAAAACTGTACATTGTGTGCACCTTTTTAGTATAACCGTTTAATAAACTTTATGATACACTAAATACTGATTTCTATTTGCTAAAGATAAGATAAGATTACTGACTAGGTAACTAGGAACTTTTTAAAATTTTTTTTTAATTAACTTTTTTTAATAAATTTAAATCAGAAATATTTTTCTTTAATATATGTGTTACAGATACGTTTGCACGATGATAAAATAAATAATTAATCAATGACCTTTTGCCAACCTGACACTGATTTTTGTATGCCGGTATTACAGAATTCAACAAATCTCGAATCATGGGCTACACCTATTGTATCAACTCGAGTTTGGAATTGCTTATGCCTAATGCAGGTGTCAAGGGACAAAAATAAGTGATAATCACTTGACGAAATGGCGGGAGAACGAGGAGGGTGTGGTAATGTTTCCCAAGCAAGCTTATATAAACACTCTTGCGGTATGAGGTCTGCGTTGTATTGTAAGGTTCGCACTCATAATTAGAGAGGACAAAGGCGGATGGAATTATTACTCTCTTCCAGCGATTAGGCAGGCTTGTGTCTATTCGTCTCATAAGAAAGCGTTCGTGTGCCTATCAGTTTCCCCGAGAGTCGACAAAACACGGGTCTGTCTAATCGCTGCAAAAGAGTAATAATTGCATCCGCTTTTGTCGTCTCCATTCATAATGAATTAATCCAGCTGCTATCCATCGAACACTAATGATAATGAAATCTTTTTTAGGCGCAAGAAAAGCTTAGGTTTGTATAGTATTGGATCGATTGACGACGACCGGAGGTACATACGCTTAGAATTGAGGACAATTTACGCTTTTCGTCGCAAGCTAATAACCGACCAAGAGAAGTTTCATTATTGTTGCGTGAAATGTTTGTCGAACAAATAGTAAGACAGCTGAGTTTGTAATAATCTGACAACTCATGTGGGAGCCATTTGCTTAATTTGCACTATCTTTCCTAGTCGCTAAAGGTGCCAATGGATTTTTTCGCTTACATTGCATCTTTCTGCAATCTCTAGACATGTTATATTGGAATTTGCCCCCATATCCTGTTAAACATTCTTGCTGTTCGATCAATATAACGGAGCACTTGTGTAATATACATATTATTTCTACTTTTAGACACTCTATGCACGACTTCTAGACATCTTTCAGAATGTCAACAAATTAACAGAACCAACGATATTCAGTGTATAGTACTCGAGGACGAATTCAGTTGTATCGAAAGAATTGATAGCGGAAGCGCCCATTTTGCCTCGGTGTCTGGAGAAGGAGCATTTCTAGGCGCTTCTAAAAACAATCTTATCAGCGTTGCAACATTTCGACAACAGGAAGGTATCGTACCTTTATTAATCACCATTTTAGCCAATTTATATACTGTATGAATTGGCTAAAATGAACTGCTGTTGAATAATTTAATTCATTCTAGACCATTCTAAGTTCGACGTCCATATAGCCATAGTTACCAACAGAAATATCGGCAATGGTTTAATCAGTCTAAGAAACTTCACATTCTGCCACCCGGGTTTCGACTCGTCAGACGTAAATCCGTTTTTACTAGTCGAGTTCGAAAGGGAAGTATTATCGGAAAATGAAATTGATATATGTGCCGACAATAGTCTAACGCTGGTCGAGAGGCATGTGAAAGCATTACACGATTTCTTTGGGTCGTCCTGCAGACCTAGTAGGTGGACCCAAGACACCGAGTTTGATACCACTCTCAGTAAGTAGTCTTCAGAATTAATTAATCTCTTTAGTTCATTTATTTAACAACGTAGAAAATGTTAAGCAAACAGTTTTCATACACAACGAGTAAGTATACTCACGCCTAAATTTAGTTTTATTTCTTGAAATAATGACTCATCTTAGAATATATTTGCCATGAAATCATATCTGATGTGTAAAAATACTAGATAACAGAAGCAATCACGTTTAAATTTAGTTAATCCAAGGGAACTTCTCTGTTACCTACATTATATTATTTATTGCATTTAATTTTCATTTCTATTATATTTTAAACTTGAAACTACCAGATATATAAATATGAAGCAAGAGAAATCGCGGATGTAGATATATATCTTTAAAATGAAAATACAGACATCAAAATCACATAGTTCATATTTATCACTTTTGCAAACACGTTTCACCTCGAGCCAAAGAAGGTTGCTTATATGGAATCGTTATGGTTATGAATAACGATTTTCAAGAAAAGACTCTTAACCGCATCCGTAGGTCTTCGTTCACCCTACAAATCTCGTTAGTTTTCATATTATTATGAATGGAACTCTGAGATTTTGGAACTGATAGTTATAGCATCGGAACTATTAATTTAAAATATTTTCGCCCACGAAACGCTTCCGGTTTAATCGGAAGTAGCTATCAACTTTCCCATTTTAAATGTAATGGTGTACTTTTTATTACCTTAATCGATTGTACACTTCGTATTTCAGCTGTTTTTGAGATATTTACGATCTCGTTAAAATTGTAGCATTTCCATCGCTCTTCTTGAAACTAAAAATTTGAGAATATCATAAAGATTAAAAATTAAAGATTATTTTACCTTTGTGGAACGAAATGGAGTTATGCATACCGTTTTATCGTTACGTTTATAATATATTTCTAGATGTTTACAAACCGAAAGAAATCCATTCAGATGAGTCCTGGCATCTTTAACTACTTAATGGTTTTCAAAATATTAATGATTCATTTATTAAACTGCATACATATTTATTTGAAAGATAGCGAACAATTATTAGTGCCAAATATTCGCCGGTGTCACTTGATTTCCTGGCACACTATTGTAAACTATTAACCCATTATATGCAATTTAAAGAAGGAATCGTTAATATTTTGAGGACTGTGTATCGAACACTTAACACCTATAAATCGATGTAAAATATCTTTACCAATCTAATAGTGCACGATCCATTTGAAAAATCAGCTTAAATGTATCTATATTTTAAAACAGTTGATGAACATACTGTATAAAATTAACCAACAATAACGATATTTAATAAATTCAAATATTTAATTTCAACAGGAGCGGTGTAAGTGCTAAAATTTCAACATGATCGTAAATATCTCAAAAACAGTTGACTTTCGAAAGTGGCAACCACTTTCGAAAACAGGCCCAATGCTGAACTACTATACCAAAATTTTTCCGTTCAAAATATCATCGTTAAAGCTTTTAACTAACGAGTTAAAACATCTTCTATATAATCAGTGTGGAAAAAACGTAATAAATAAATTCATTACCTTTGTTAATATTTATTTTTTTGAGAAGATCTCGAAGGAGTATAGCGATTTAAATAATTTTGCTTTGTACTACATCGTCATTTCCTTGTTACGTCATTTATTTTTGAAGTTATGACGTCATCAAATGTTTTTTTTTATGACAACTTATATTTGTTATTGTTTTCAGCTCTACTTTTTATTTCCTTTTCAATTGTATAAAATTGTCAATATGTTACATTCAAAAAAAAAATGAGAAAAACAGTAAGTTCTAATATTAGAATAAAAAAAAGGACTAAATTTATTGACCAGAAAAAGCTTTAACAATGAAATTAATTGCAAAAACAAGCACAGAAATAACAGTTTTTTTTTCCAATGTACCAAATGTTCAAAATTACGACCTTGTACCATTTAATATTACTAAAGGCGATTATAAAATTCATTGCTTACATTTTGAAGAGTTTGAGATGACATTAATGTAATCTCACATCGAATTCTTCTTTACTGCTAAAATATGTGATCGATTTTTATACACTTTAGTTTTTAAGTACCCTCACAGAAAGAAGTCTAAAAGCGTCAAATTGGGAGACTCATGCAGCCATTCCATCGGAGCACATCTTCCAATCCATTTTCTTGGAAGTACTTTGTCCAAATAATGTCGAACATTATTTGCATAATGAGACGGAGCGTGACCCAACGCTGTTGTTTGGTAGTTCAGGATCGTTTGCATTGGAACATAATGCAGCTAATACAAGCGTCAGTTCCAGCTGGAAAAATTACAAGTACAATTTTGTCTATTGGTTACTCCGCTTAAACAAAATATTGCTTCTTCCGAAAATAAGACGCCTTAGGAAAAACATTTCGTTCGCAAAATTCGTGGCTATAATCAAAGTCATCTTCTGCCAACTCGTGAACCTTGTTTTGTATTATTTTGTAAATTGTAGCTTATAAGGGTAAACTTTTTAACTTTCAAAAATTGTAAAACCGAACATTGTAATCCAATGCAACGTTTGTGCTAGTTGAATGTGGATTATTTTCAATTTCTAAAAGCTTGTCAAGTTGTGCATCTTCATTTAATGCCACCTGACGTCCAGTTTTTGAGAAGATTCTTTACATTACCGTGTTCTCCAAATTTGTTTTCGATTTTACTAACGATAAAGCTAATTTGGATACTTATCTCTAGAAATCTGACACACTTCTTGATATGATCTGACTTTGTCGCCACATTAACATTTCCATTCCTTGTTTCTCGCTTAATTGTGCCTTTTTTTATTGATAAGAAACCTTACTTAAGATAAAATCTAGTTTAGGACAATACTTTTGTTGTTTACTTTTGATAGGTGCAACTATAGATTCTTGTTTGTTAACTACACGTTAACTGCGTTTGATATTCGAAATTTTAGCATCATTGTTAAATCAACCACAAATTCATTATATGATTTGCGTCTAATCTTTTTCAATTTATGTTTGGCACTATTTATATGTCTTTGACACTGACTCGCTTTCCAAGATAATAAAGTTGTTTCACAAACTAAACATTTCACTGCCTTACCGTCATATATTAAATGGGGAAACCGATGTATAAATTTATTTACTACGGTAGCAGACAACCGATTTGACGCATTATTTTTACGACCTCGCAACATTTTCAACGTATACTTTAACACGTTAGAACGGCAACTAAATGCATCGTTCATTTTTACTACTTATGCGAGAGCGGAGTTTACCCCACTCTGCTCTCGCATCGACGCTACTGGTCGGGCACATCGTTTGGACTCTTTAATTATAAGCTATGTTAAATTTGAAGTTTTATTGCTAAACCTCCCTATAATTATTGTAATTTAGATGTTTTGCCAATCTTGAGGGTTTTCCCCAGGTTGCTTCTCATCATTGGCCAATATTTATGTTCAGGGAGGAGCAAATGTTTTCCCTTTAAATTCTAAATAAAGTGTAGGGAGAGAGACCCAGAAAGTAATAGCTAACAACAGTTCAACACAGACTCATCAAGTTCAATGTAAATTAAATCTTGCAAATAAAGTTAGTTTAAGTTGTTGTTAAATAAATTAAATTAAACACGTGCAAGTGTTTAATTTCATCGCATACATTCCTTCAAAGTAGGAGGAATCAACATGCACCTAACAGACCTCTTTTAACTACAGGTTGAAATTATATATTATGTAGACAAATTAGGTCCTCTAATTCCTTCGGATTAAGCCTGCAGAATTTCAGGAAATTAGCGGAGACTAGACAGACTCATACTGATTCGTCTCGTGAAAATGGATTCGCGCTGCCTATTGATTTTCCCGAGAGTCAACAAAACACGAGTCATCTAATCTTAGATAATTTCGTGAAACGTACTCGTTTGTTCAGGCTTACGTGGGATACGTCATCCAGTCATCTATCCTTTTCCCTTCTGCTTCTGCTATCGGGTACCAACATATTTCTCCAAATCCAAGTCATATATATTTTTTACATGTTTCAAGTGGCTGCGTAAATGAAGCAGAGATACTGGAAACCGGTTCACTATTGGTATTCAATTTCGTTTTATTGGATCGCGTTATTCGGCTCTTGTTAAGGCACCATCGGCTTCAGGTGACTTACTTTTTTCTAAAACGTTCTAATATATATGTTAGTCTAAAAATTAAAACAATAAGTAATTTATTTTAAAGAGAAACAGCCCAATCTAATATTTTATTTCCTTTGCTGCAAAAGGAAATATGGGTAAAATAGTAAATGTATTTTTGTATACTTTGGACCCATATTTAATTTAGAGAACATCTGAGTAAGCGCGGACAGATATGGAAACCATTAGATACATACTTCCACAGGTATTGTTTTTCAAGCTAGAAGAACGCAACGAGTAGTCTTATTACTTACAGAACTTAGTTAACATAAAAGAAGAGCCAATCTAATAAAGTTTGAACCAGTGTTGTAACTCGTGAAGCGTTAGGATATCGGGCGTTAAAGGAACGGCGAGATTTCAAAAATTAATTTTCTTAAAAACCAAGATGGATATAGGAAATATTAAAAAATGTTAATATAGATTGAAGAGAAAGTTAAAAATGTAGTAATATACAGGAGATTCCATTTAACAAGTAAAACTTATATCATTTTTAGCGGACTGAGCGCTCTGTCTATTTGGACATAATTCTACCTTCCCTTTGAATATTTTTGTTTGAAAACGTTTTCCATAAATTGTCTAGGTGGGAGAAATTATTCCCCCATGGACACGCTATATGTATTTTATTGCAAACTTTATATTTTGTATATTCCGAAATTAGAATGCACTAGTCTTTCCGGGTATAGAATGCGCATGTCTTAATATATTATCAAATTCGTCGATCAAGTGTGCTGGAGCTAGTTAATATGTCTTATTTGTATTTTATTCATTTAAACTTGCGCCATATTTTGTTATCCATAATTTACGTTACTTAATTTTAATACATAAAAAGGATTTTCCTTTCGTAGTCTCGTATAATTGTCTAATTACTTCTACTATACA
>JAIOKQ010000619.1:0-15271 GCA_020654165.1 Oryctes rhinoceros
ATAGTAGAAGTAATTAGACAATTATACGAGACTACGAAAGGAAAATCCTTTTTATGTATTAAAATTAAGTAACGTAAATTATGGATAACAAAATATGGCGCAAGTTTAAATGAATAAAATACAAATAAGACATATTAACTAGCTCCAGCACACTTGATCGACGAATTTGATAATATATTAAGACATGCGCATTCTATACCCGGAAAGACTAGTGCATTCTAATTTCGGAATATACAAAATATAAAGTTTGCAATAAAATACATATAGCGTGTCCATGGGGGAATAATTTCTCCCACCTAGACAATTTATGGAAAACGTTTTCAAACAAAAATATTCAAAGGGAAGGTAGAATTATGTCCAAATAGACAGAGCGCTCAGTCCGCTAAAAATGATATAAGTTTTACTTGTTAAATGGAATCTCCTGTATATTACTACATTTTTAACTTTCTCTTCAATCTATATTAACATTTTTTAATATTTCCTATATCCATCTTGGTTTTTAAGAAAATTAATTTTTGAAATCTCGCCGTTCCTTTAACGCCCGATATCCTAACGCTTCACGAGTTACAACACTGGTTCAAACTTTATTAGATTGGCTCTTCTTTTATGTTAACTAAGTTCTGTAAGTAATAAGACTACTCGTTGCGTTCTTCTAGCTTGAAAAACAATACCTGTGGAAGTATGTATCTAATGGTTTCCATATCTGTCCGCGCTTACTCAGATGTTCTCTAAATTAAATATGGGTCCAAAGTATACAAAAATACATTTACTATTTTACCCATATTTCCTTTTGCAGCAAAGGAAATAAAATATTAGATTGGGCTGTTTCTCTTTAAAATAAATTACTTATTGTTTTAATTTTTAGACTAACATATATATTAGAACGTTTTAGAAAAAAGTAAGTCACCTGAAGCCGATGGTGCCTTAACAAGAGCCGAATAACGCGATCCAATAAAACGAAATTGAATACCAATAGTGAACCGGTTTCCAGTATCTCTGCTTCATTTACGCAGCCACTTGAAACATGTAAAAAATATATATGACTTGGATTTGGAGAAATATGTTGGTACCCGATAGCAGAAGCAGAAGGGAAAAGGATAGATGACTGGATGACGTATCCCACGTAAGCCTGAACAAACGAGTACGTTTCACGAAATTATCTAAGATTAGATGACTCGTGTTTTGTTGACTCTCGGGAAAATCAATAGGCAGCGCGAATCCATTTTCACGAGACGAATCAGTATGAGTCTGTCTAGTCTCCGCTAATTTCCTGAAATTCTGCAGGCTTAATCCGAAGGAATTAGAGGACCTAATTTGTCTACATAATATATAATTTCAACCTGTAGTTAAAAGAGGTCTGTTAGGTGCATGTTGATTCCTCCTACTTTGAAGGAATGTATGCGATGAAATTAAACACTTGCACGTGTTTAATTTAATTTATTTAACAACAACTTAAACTAACTTTATTTGCAAGATTTAATTTACATTGAACTTGATGAGTCTGTGTTGAACTGTTGTTAGCTATTACTTTCTGGGTCTCTCTCCCTACACTTTATTTAGAATTTAAAGGGAAAACATTTGCTCCTCCCTGAACATAAATATTGGCCAATGATGAGAAGCAACCTGGGGAAAACCCTCAAGATTGGCAAAACATCTAAATTACAATAATTATAGGGAGGTTTAGCAATAAAACTTCAAATTTAACATAGCTTATAATTAAAGAGTCCAAACGATGTGCCCGACCAGTAGCGTCGATGCGAGAGCAGAGTGGGGTAAACTCCGCTCTCGCATAAGTAGTAAAAATGAACGATGCATTTAGTTGCCGTTCTAACGTGTTAAAGTATACGTTGAAAATGTTGCGAGGTCGTAAAAATAATGCGTCAAATCGGTTGTCTGCTACCGTAGTAAATAAATTTATACATCGGTTTCCCGATTTAATATATGACGGTAAGGCAGTGAAATGTTTAGTTTGTGAAACAACTTTATTATCTTGGAAAGCGAGTCAGTGTCAAAGACATATAAATAGTGACAAACATAAATTGAAAAAGATTAGACGCAAATCATATAATGAATTTGTGGTTGATTTAACAATGATGCTAATTGCGACCAATATAGCAATACATAAAGTCCAACACCCAATGTTTCGCCAGTTTTGGAATAAATACAATCCTACGTCGAAATTACCATCTAAAAATACGCTACACAATTACGTACCATCAGTGCGTGAAAGAATTGTAAATTTTACGAAAAAACGGTGAAAAATAAATACCTTTGGTTGACAATGGACGAAACTACAGATATTAAAAAACAGTCCATCCTATCCATTGTCGTAAGGACGCTGACCCCACAAGGATCTTCTGACCCTTATTTACTAGCCTGTAAACGAATGCGAGATTGTACTGCCACGGCGATACGTAGTGTATTAATAGAAACACTACACAAATTTGAAATTTTACCGGAGCAACTGTTAATGTTAGTTACCGATGCTGCCGCGGTTATGTGTTCCACAGCAAAATTACTCAAAACGATTCAACCAAACCTGTTGCACGTCACATGTTTGCTTCACGCTTTACACCTTGTAACAAACATTATACGTACAAGTTATCCTGATGTGGATGAACTAATAGGACAAACGAAAGCGGTTTTTCTTAAATCTCCGAAACGTATTCGCCTATTTCATTCGCAGTGTCCTGACATACCCGAGCCGCCGCAACCAATTCTTATACGATGGGGTACGTGGTTAGAAGCAGCATTCTATTATTATAAACATTTTGAAAAAATTAAATCAGTAGTTTTACAACTAGACGGCAAAGAAGCGGCTGCAATAAGGCTCGGTCAGGTTCAATTTAAAAATCCTCAAGTTGCAGCAAATTTAAAAATTATTTACGACAGTTACGTTCCAATAGTGGATGCAATAAAAAAGTTACAGAACAGTGCGCTGTCCTTATCGGACTCATTAGCAATTATTGACCACGTAGAATTAGCGCTGCATATCCTTGATGATGAAAAAAGTGTTTGTGTTCGTGAAAAATTTAATAGTGTATTAGATAAAAATGTAGATTTTACAAAATTACGGCAACTTTTTACCAATACTGAAGATACGTTGTACAGATACAAAGAGCACTTTAACTATGCAAATATAACATCTCTCAACGTCGAACAATCCTTTTCAGCATATAAGCATTTATTTACGTCGCTACGTACGAACCTTTCCGAGACTAATACAGAAACATATATGATGGTGCAATTACTTCATCGCGCACATCCGGATATTTCTGCAACAATGTAAACATGTTAGGTAAGTTATTTATGTTTTTTCTTAACGTTTTGTAAAGTGATTCAATATATTTATTTTTAAATAAGCGCACTGTTATTCTGGTAAACTCTCCACGCAACGCCAATGCTCTGGCACATCGTTTGGACTCTTTACTTATAATCGGTCTCAAATTTTGATTTATAGCCGCCATTAGGAAAAATGGTAATTTCCTTAAGCAGGTGGAGTATATCAAGCTAATCCCTGGAGGACTAACATTTCTAATTGTACCGGATGTAAACTGTTAAACGTGTACAATAATGAACAGTATTGAAGTAGGGTAACCTTGTAAAATATTGCACTATACTTATACTATAAACTAATTCTTAATAGTTAAACTATCTTAAGTCTGTGGTTGGATAGTCCGCAACAGTGCATTTGTAATTAAAGAATTTCAAAGGTATAAAAACTTATATATTAGAAAATACACAGTTAGAATGGCACAGAAATTCTATCGGAAACGCAATTAGTTTCGAATAAATTGTCACAGGGAAGACAACTACCGTTAGGGAAGAAGTAAAGGAAGATGATTATAAAGCAATTAAACAGAAAAAAAAAAACTACAATCTATTATTTGCAGTATCATTTTTGGTGGCACACATGATTTTTACTTCACGGAAGATTTACTTCAATTTTGAATAGAAAGTTGCGATATTGTTACTTAACGATCACTTGAAAACCCGTAACAAAAAAAAAATAACTATACAACTCATCAGGATCAAAATGAAGTTAAATATTGATGATAGCGATGATCATAACAAAAAGATTTGTAACTGAAGTGTTAGATAGTGTTGGATTTTTTATCTGAAGCTGTCTTAACATTCTCTGAGAATTCTTGTCTGGACCAATGTAAAGTACTACATTTATGATTTGGTGTATGCTCCACTACGTTCGCAAGAGAAAGCACAGTCAAAGAATTAACAAGATATAAGTATCCTCGGGCAATGTTCTTTTTACCGACTAAATATCGTCGTTGATGATCTTAATTTTGTTTAAGTGGTCCAAAACTGCATAGACATTATTAAGGACGTAACTAAATTCTTTTGGAAAAATCCAAAAGCTTAGTTTCAAGTCAAGCCTCCAGATCTTAAGCGAGTTCATTTTCATTTTTTCCAAAAATTATTAAGTCGGCAGTAAATCTGCATTTTCCTAAAAATTCTTTATTTTTTTTTTTGTTTTTATTAATTTATTCACAGATTTTTCAGCACTTTGTAGAATAATGCTTGGTTTGCATGGTAGTTCTAATCTAAAAATTCCAGCACTGAGTTAAGAAATAAGTTTACTGTTTCTACAACAATGTGTTCTAATTACGTTGTAACATTTGTCAGTAGTTTTTCCACAACACGAACATGAACATGAAGCACTTACCGTCCGAATGGTTTGCGATTTTTTTTTGATGAACCGAGTCCAGTTGGAGCCACAAGATCCTTGGTTCGCCACTTATGAGATTTGCAAGTTTGCTTTATGCAGCTGCTCCAACTAAAAAAGGATGCGACGTTGTCCACAAATATCGAGTACGAGCATACACATGAGTGGTGTGTATTTTGATATTAAACTAATATGTATTATTTGCTGCTTTTGTTACTTGTAGCAAAACATTTTTTATATAACAATTTTTTTTCGATTGAGCGTGCTACCAATAATATACGTTTTCAAATAAATTTGGGTCTGGAAACTAGCGCAAATGCTTTTGACTAAAAAAGTTTTGGAGGTTCTAAGAATATGTTAAAGCAATTGTTTCAATGTGGTGGTCAAACCAGGACCCTGCAGTTGAGGATCTCAACAACTACAATTCTACTCATTGCCTTCAAAATTCGCGCAAAGGCAATCGACAGAGGATAGGTTCTTTCATCAGTTCATTAATCATCCGCTTTTATTAAATTTCAGTTTAATAAAAGAAAACATGTTAATAAACAAATAAAAAAGTTGTTCATTTATGCTTATTAATTTCATGCATACAGTCTCTTTAAAACAGTAATAATGTATATCTATTAATTTCATGCATACAGTCTCTTTAAAACAGTAATATCAGTAATCAGAGTATAATAGGAAAATTATTATTATTATTATAATTAGTAGCTTGATAGTTAAACTGTTACGTCCAGAAAGCAATACGTAGAAGTGCTAAAGAAGTGGCAAGTGAGAAACCTGAAATCGATAATCTTAGCGAGTATGCAGCGCCCGTACCATTGTCGCTGGATGTGCTATTTACTGAAATAAGTTGAGGTATACTATCGAACATTTCCCTTTGCGCACTTAAGTGTTTGTTAGTTATTTCAGATGCAATTTCTATGCCCATGGTTTTGTCCTACAAAAAGAAACCAGTAGTGTATCAGCAAGAGTGTATTTGATCGTTAAAGGAAATTACTACCTACCTTGAAAATTAAATCTTTCTCTGTTCCGAATTGATCGAATACTTTAAATGAAGCTTCTGGATTCATTGCGAAACGATGGTCGATGTCTTCAATTAGTAGTAAGATGTCTTTGGTTTTTGGATCGTGCTTCCTAGCAACAATTATTTCGGTTGTGGTTAGACTCAAAGCACACTCATCATCTATCGGCAACGTCTTTGTTAAGGTACCGTTTTTACATACAATGGAAGTATTAGTAGGCAATGTCATGTTGTCTGTAAACAAATAAATAGTTTTTTTACCTCTATCCCGAACTGCAAGTTTTGTTATCTGGAAAACTGTACTAATATAGAAATCTATTTTTTGAAATAGCTAGAAAATGTTTCTAGATAGGTAACTGGAAACCTAATGATAATGAACAATTATCACTTTAATTTTGAGTGCAACATGCAACTGGTTATGTCAATCTTTCTATGCACTTTTAAATATTTCAGGTTTTCTTTTTAGATTTCTCTAGATATTGATAACGGCAGTCCGTAGTGTGGCAATTGCAGAAAATTGAAAAAAAATTGAAAAAAATATGCTAAAAATGCTGAAAACATTCAGAGTTTATTTTACGATAAAAAAATCTTTCTATATTAAAGCAACTACTACATATTTTATAGATGTCGAGCAGATAAAACTATGAAATGATAAAGAGCGTATTTATATACACCTTGCAAAGTTAACACAGCAAAATCGCCTCTGTTTGTTAAACATCTCAAAGCTCCACTATCGCCATAAAAATTATTATCTGGTAGAGGATTGCATGTATGTAATGCTAAAACGAAAAGAAATTGGTTGTAAAAAAAGCTACATTTAAAATAAATTGAACATACTATCTGAGTCAGGAATAGCCTCACAAATATCGCATAATTTGTCAACATTAAGACTGAAAGGACGCGGCTCGTGGCCGTGCTGATCCTTGACACCAGGCATACAAGATTTGTTCAAGAAATCACTTATACTTTCAATGTAGTATGATGAATTTGGCCAAATATGTTCTTTCATTAGGGTAATAAAAGCTAAGAATCCTGAAAACAAAATAATGTTCGTAATATTTAGAAGTTACTTCGCAATGTTATACATACCCCTATCACCATATTCCGAAAAACAGCCTCGTTTATTCTTTAATTCGTTCAAGGCATTGATTTCTGTTTTTACTACTAAAATCGTTCGCTTCAGTTCTTTTAGCGGCTGTTCGCCAAATCCCAGTAACGAGATGTTTTGTTTTCTGTAATAAAAATGAGAAGTTTGTTTCCAGAATGGAATAATTTTCGAAACCAAGAGTTAAGCATATTATGTAATATTGACACTTAAATATCCTTTCGGAGTTAAGGGGCCATTTTGTAAAATATTATGCAGCTAAATAACTAATTGTCATTTTATAATATTTAAGTATTTTTAGCTCTAATTCGAAGTCAAGTCTGTGTAAATGTCTCGTACGTACCGGTTTGCATAATACATCATATTATCGCTTATTACAGCGAAATCGGCGTCTTCGCTTTGAATGGAATTAACGCAAAGTGTCTTGTCTTCCAACGCTACACAATCTATAGGTGGTTCCATGCCGTAATTCAAAACTGCTTGTTGAAGCCATTTACATTTGACTTCTTCCGTTTGCGAAATACAAAGCTTTGCCGATTGCTTACAGAGCTGCGAAGTCTCGAATGTAGGTACATCACGTCCGAAATCTACAGAAGGGAGGTAGATAGCAAAAAGTACACAGAAATGGAAAATTATCGAATTTGACCGTATTATATTTACCTTTTAAATAATTCTTTAAAGAAGATGAATTCATAATTTTAATCTGTGAATTCGCATCAGGAAACAGTATTTCTTTTAATGGCGGAATTAACTTTTCAGATATTGCTCGAGAATTATCCTCCTCGCTCAAAACTTCAGCTTTAGCTAGCTGTACATCGTTATCATATATAAAAGTACCGAACCATGTTCTTAAGTCGTTTGCTACCTCCTCTGTGAAATTTCTGAAAATTTATGGTATCGGTGCAAAACGTATGTGGTACGGTGTATTTGACGAACTTACGCGTTTGCAATTAATAGAGGACGTGGTTGTTTCGTCCAGGTGCATTCCTCCGTAATATTTACTGTGGTGCCATTTTTACACAAAAGTAAAAGATTTTGTAATGCTTTTTCGAACCGTGTAGTGTCGCTTTTCAAGTCCAATAACGAGGTGATGCCTATATCCCCATCGCCATTTAGCACACAGTTTAACGATTGTAGGAGCGGTGTATTGATGTTTTCTAGGTAAGCTTCTGTATTGCACAATTCTAGCAAACTAGGGTACTTTCGTTCTGCAAGTAGGTGTAATAGTTATGACTAAAGAATTGCTGCGAATATATGGACATACAAATAGACGACTATAATAATGGATACTTACTTATATTATTAGAAGTTTAAAAAATTGGCTATTATAATTAGGATTTTAGAAGATACTTACTCAGTTCCTCATCGAAAGTTTTATTGGCGATTATCCAGGGTCCTGGTCGACAGGAAGGTCCCAAGAAGCTGCTTAATCCGCTAATGTAATTTTCGATTAGAGTATTATTTCTATTGGTGCATAAATCGATATTGTTTTCCGATAACACTTTCATCTCAAGTTCTTTCAGAACGGCTGGCGTAATTAATGTTGTATCCAGACCTGGATGACATAACTTAGCTCCTTTGAATGAAAAGTTATGTATGCCCTTTTTACCACCACCACTGTAGTGTATTCTACATTATCCTTTGCTACAAAACATATTTTAAATATACATTAGTTTATGAGGACGTGAGGTGTATGGGTGAGCCATTATAAAAAAAAAAAAAACTCAATGCTTGATTCCTATAAAATATTGCAATTAAAATAGTTTAGCTGGGCGTACTCGCAGTAAGCAGTATTTTTTTCATTAATAAGAACCGTAAATAGTGTACTTTCCTTGGGGGCGAGCTGAATCCGTAAGTAGAGTAAGTAGAGAGTAAATTGCAGAAATAAGTAAACAATATATGGTATGCGGTTACATTTGAGGTAGTACCGAAAAGTTACTGAAAACAGAATTTTTCCAACAGTCTTTGGAAGAACCGTTCAGCTGCCGCATTTGTTATGATGTACTGTCAGGTAATGTCGATCGTGAAATGCAATTTTGATAGGAGATGAGAACAAGCTACCAGGTGCCAAATCAGGCGACTAAGGTGATTGCGGCATCTCTGGAATGATGTGGTTAGCTGTTCATATCTCATTTGGCAGCCTGCGTATTCTTCTTATAATTAGTCTTGTGTCTAGTACCATATATGCATTTTCTCTTTTTTTTTGAATCTCATTTTATTTTTAAAATTGGAAATAAAACATTCATACACATAAATTCCAAACAAAGTTAATAAACCGTTCGTCTTAAATAGTGAAGTCGAAGAGAGACGCCGTACTTCAGACCCAGCAGCGCACGCACCGCTCGTTTCTGTAAGGTAAAAACTCGTACCACATTCGACGAACATCCTCCAGATATGATTCCGTATCTGATGACTGACACAAAATAAGAACGATACACAGCTTTCATGGTTGTAAAATTCGTTATTTTCTGTAATATTTTTAATGCAAAGCATACACTACTGAGTCTGACACATATCTGTTCTATTTGTTGATCCCATTTTTAGGGTATCATCTACAGCAACACCTAAGAACGAACCATATTTAGTTAACTGAAGTTTTTGGTTATTTAAAGTAATATTAGTCGTGTCTCAGTACCTTCATTACATAAAAAAAAAGACAGTGTGTTTTGTTTCTATTTATTTCCAAGAGATTTTGCTGAAACCATTGTTTCGTAAAATTTAGTAAAAATATTGAACCATTTTGAATTAAGCAAGGAAAATCAACACTACTAAACAGCAAGTTACTATCATCGGCATAATTCACAATTTGTTGATTGGTGTTGGAGATATTTTCAAATATATCATTAATAAAAATTAAAAATAACAGAGAACCCAGGATACTGTCTTGTGGTACCCCAACATCCCTAATTGCTGTATTTCAATATGCCGAACCAGCAACACCGTGCAGTTTTACGGTTTGCACTGAACACTTCGTTGTTTGTTGGATGTACCAATAACTTTCTTTCAGTGTACGGATATAATTTAATGAGATACCAAATTAGATATTTGTTATAGCTTCACTACATTTTCATATAACGAAAGTATTACATATTTTTTCTTTGATTTTTCAACACTTCGTACAGTTCAAAATATCTACGGGAATGACCTAAAATTTTGTCCGCGCAAATAGTGATGCGGCACCATGTTTTTTTACCTGGGGTGACGGCCAATGGGCGTACGAGCTTATTTAGACCTTGTTATAACCTCCGGAGCCTTTTGATGTTAAATTGTGCATCAAAAGTGTTTCATAGCTTTGTTACTATCACTTCGTTCTAAGGGCTGAAACGCAGAAAACTACTAATTTTACCGATACCGATGTACTACTGATAAACATATAAATGAAAGGCAATTCAACAAAAAAAAGTGAATAATAAATAAACTTAAAAAAAAAAAAAAAAATTTAATTATGTTTAATAAGCCACCTCTTCTTTGAATACATAGTAATCCGATTAAGGATTGAATTATGTTGCCTCGGTAGATAGTCATATCATATGTGCTGTATTGACGAATGAATGGCTCTTATAAATGCTGGTAAACAAACTAGATGATAAATAATTATTTAAGTTGACCTTAAAACCAAAAATACATTTATAAAATTTTAAGTAGATACTCCAACAATTTAGGGACTGTGCGTTTTTAATTGAAGACAGTATTTTTTTTTTTTATAAAATTATCCTTAATACTGAATGTAGACTATAGTCAACTGTGTAAGTGCTTTCCAGATGGTTCTATCAAACTTGACTATTTTTATCTGGAAGACATTCATACAAAACTACCTAAATTTTACATTTTCCTTTCTTATCTAACAACAAATTACATAAGATGAACTATTTAAGTATTCCAAATGTGAATTTGATATTGTGTATTTTTTATTAGTAAACTTACTTGTGGCATCTCTGAATTCTCCTAGTACAACAATCTTACTAGTGAGATAACTGGCCAGTACAGCTTCTTCAGCCGATACCGTTGCTAACGTTGCTTGTCCATTTTCAATAAGGAGCATGCAATTTACTGCATTTTTCTGTACTATACATTCAATATCTTCTGTACGATTAAGCTGCTCGCATTCGCCGAGATATCTTGGTGTCGTACATAACTTATCTTGAAATAGATACAGATGATTTAGTTATATGTATACATAGGAATTGGAAACATAAACTAACTGGGTAGTTTTCTATTTTTTTAAGGTTGCATAAAAATCGTTTTCTGCTTCTGTTAAAAAATGTAACAATGTAACAAAAGCATGATGATTTATTAAGAAATAAGTTTTTAAAAAGTATTAAATGGAAAATTTTTGTATTAATTATTCTACTAGATCTGTTTTAAATAAAACACATCAGAAAATGCCTAGAAATAATAACCAAAAATATATAATGTTAAGATAGCTTAGCTCTCTCATGGTATTGATAGCACCAGAGGGCGCCAAGAAATGTCGAGTTTGTCGTTTTGGAAGTTGTGGTATTAACTGTGAGGCAACAGCGACGAAAGGTGAAGGTGAAGGTACGTTCAAAGTCGCGTTGATGACGCCAGGGGTAGGCAGAAACATGTCCGCCCTTCCTCTCCCCTCGTTGCGTCCTGCATACGCTAATCTCTCTTAGTATCATATATTTTTGGTTAGATTTGTTTTGTTTTGTTACCTTATCTACTTTTATTTTCAGATTTTAAATTGTACACCACTATAATAATGTTTCCGCCGTCGTCAATTTTTCAATTGGTTTGCAATTGTTTCGTTCAATATTTTACAAAGTAGTAGTTCTAGGAGTGGTAGAGAAGTTCCAAGATATATATGTATGCTTAAACGTTGCGCTGTTTTATTTGATTTTGAATTTAGAGCGTTATGAAATTGGTAAAATTTAAACAACCTTATTTGGGTTGTTTAAATTTTTATGTTTATGTTGCTTGGGATGGCGTGAAGTATTAGTATAATTCTATTAGGTGTTTTAAAATTCAGTTATTTAAGTACATCTGTAAGGCATTAAATTAAAAAAAATGGAGTAACTTGAAAAATATCTGATCCTATAGGACAGATAACACGGTGCGAGTTATTTGTCATTATTGACGATAAGGTATTGAAGTAGCATAATTACGTGACGGGTTTATAAAACGTTAGCTGGTAAATTTTAACTGCCAACCATTTTAGTAACTAGTAGTAGTTAACCAAAAAGTCCCTTTCTCAACGAATATTAAATATTGGGCCGAAAAATAAGTATACAATTTTCTATACATAACAAGCATGGAAAGCGATTCTAACATGTAAGTGCTTTTAGTGTTAAGAAGCGTGGTTGTATTCATCGAGCGTTAACCTAGGTATTAGTTTGATATTAGAAAATATTAAAAACTACTTATTGTGTTTCTTCAGAGGGTACCTTTAACAACACCTCCTTTGAGAGCATCGAAAAAGCGACCTTCTCCACAGGACTTCACTCACCGGTTACGCTATATGGATTGAAACAATTCTCCAAAGTCGACGGATAAACGTCACGCTTAGATCGGAGACGACAACAGTTAGAGCCAACAGAGAATGCCCGCAAGAGTTTTGTCACCTCTGATCTGATGCCTGGTTGTCGATGATGTCTTATAGAACTTAAGCTTCAATAGATATGAGGTGTGCTGACGACCTGAACATTATATTACAACTTATGTAAAGAGCTCTTAACGATACATACAAATGGTGTAAAAGTCATAGCCTCCAGACAAACCCGAAAAAGATTACATGAAAAAGACACAGGATTACAGGACAAAGATGATTCCTTTCACAAGAAAAATGAGTCTTTGTAAAAACATTTTCCATCAAAAGGCTTCCATTAAAAAACTTGGAAGGCACGTTCGACAAAAAACTAAAATGGAACAGCTACATATCCAACTTACAGAAGAAAAACCCATTGCTGCATCACTATGCAGGCATCTTTTGATCGTTGATCTTCTGGTCATACACAGATGATGATCACCTCTGTGATGCGCGCGTGTCCCACAGCAACGCTGGAAGTCTTGTTGGGACTAATGTCGCGTCACATCCAGATTAAGAAACAGACTATATTGAGCGCCTTCACGCATTGTAGAATAAAGGGATCCTGGTGATCTTTAATGGCATCGCAGAATCCTAGAAGATTTTCTTTAGTTCTTGAGTTTATCATTTTTTTCCTTTACTACCATGTTGTGTGTAGAATGTTCATAATTATCTTAAGCCATCCACATAAATATTACAGCTCTATTTTAATATCCATTTTTCTCAATTGTTGCCTTTTCTCTTGGTGAAATCCCTATTTTTATATCTTCCTTAATGTAAGCTGTATCTCTTACATTAAGCGTTCTCTTAAAATGTACGATTTTTAAAAACCCTTGCAACTTTTTTATTTGTGAAAATATTTGATTTATATAAAAACTATATTGGGACGCTTTTTGACCCAGATTTTTTACTCAGATTGTTACGTAATATAGTTAATGTATATATGTAAACATTATCACACCAACTCTAAAACTTAATTAATTCATTTCTTATATAAACAAATCTATTACTATTTACATCTTACAGATGGCCTTGTGATGTCAGTATGCTAAAATCGATAGCTAATTGTTAAAATAGAACTCCACCTGGTATTGAATTGTATCTATATTCATCTATCTTAAAAGTTAAGAAAACTCATGATTCTTGACAGCTTAAAAAAATTAAAATGGAAAGTGCTGTCTGTTGAGAGATGCCGCAGTGGTTTTTGAAATACTTTTATTTTTACTTATAAAAATATTAACATGTTACAAAAGTAGATGTTAGGTTAGGTTAGCTAGTCGTATTGTACTGTGCTGTTATACGTTAAAAACAATGACAAAACTGTATGTCGGTAATTGAACGTCTGTAAAACTAATGATTTGTAAGTAAAGAATAACTACTATAACTAGCAGCTTTCACTGTCAATTGGCTCCAACACTATTAATCTAGTTAAACTTCCCAACAAAACAAAACATATGACATTTAAAAACTTACGTTTTGAGAGCTGGACACACCAACAATAAGCAAATAAAAATAAGACATAAATTGTCCTATACATCATCGAATGTAATGGATGTAACGACGGAAAGTAACTACTTTAAAATAATAGATTGCACTAACTAAGCGATACGAAACCATATCTTATCGCTTATCTACATATATCTTTATGTATGTCTAACATATGTATACAGGGTTACCTGTAAATAGCACGTAAGCTACCGAAATCTGAAGACTACCTATCAATGTGTTACTGAAAATTTAAAAAGAAATTTATTTGTAACATATACATTTTGTTCAAATTTTAGGGCCCAAAATGCAGGTAAAGCCGGTCCATATCTTTGTTTCTCCTATATCATACAAATACCGCTGATGAATCAAAGTTAACCCAGATGCAAATAAAAAGCGATAAAGCATTGTAGATGCTATGAATAGTGAATAGTCTATTGAAATGCATTAGTCTGTCGTACAGCTGATGTCGAAGTGTTTATGTGTTTACATTGAATATGCCGATAACCATATGATTTGCGTTCTTAATGTTTAAAGTTAATGCATCCGAAATGTCGGGTTTTGAGTTATTTGTAGTTATACATTCTTTTTCTTTTTTATGAAATTTGTGGTGGTCCTAACAAGGACCGATCTAGGCGAAACAGGACAAAATAATTTATTAATGTAAAAAATGTTCGAAATGTCCAGCGTGAGCTCTAATACAGGCATCAATTCGGCGACGAAAGTTATTATGCACACGAGTAAAATTTACCATGTCTTCGCGAATGCGTTGAGCTGCATTCACAGAAGGCAAGACGGCGAGGATAATCTAATTCCGTTAATCTTTGCACGCGCTGGATGTGATACGGATGAAGTAAATTATTTTTCAAAATTCGATGCACCGTCGTTTGGGACACATTTACTTGCTGGGCTAAAGTTGTAGTATTTATGCCTGGTTCCGCCTCAACGATGTTTAAAATATGCTCTTCTGCTTGCTGAACTCTACGTGATATATGACGGCCACGACCTTCGAAACGTGGAATTACTGATCCTGTTTCTCGAAGTCGATACACGGTTCTCACAATTGTCTCGGATGATGGATGCCGCCGATTGGGAAACCGTTCCGCGTACAAATTTTCTGCCGCAAGACTATTTTGTCCTGTTTCGCCATAAATCAAAATCATATCGGTGTATTCGATATTCGTATAGGATGCCATTGCAATTGCGTGTAATGACGGTGAATGCTACGTGCATACTAAATGGATATCCGAACGCTGCTTCAGCGACTGCCGGTGATTCCCATATGTTAACTAAGACAGAGTCGGACTCGAATAAAGAAAAATCATTTTCTCGTTACTACGTGCACATAGAACCATAATATTTTTGTATTTAGGCATTACTCATGCGTTTCTTTTACCTTCTTTTTTTTCGTACTATATCCGAATAAGACTG